>JBDJHY010000014.1:93453-103855 GCA_039654485.1 Withania somnifera | reverse complement strand
ATTCTCACATATCTGTTGCTTCATTAGATCTGTTTATTTTGTTATTTTCTTGTCGTTATTTTTTTTTTCTATCATGATTTATCTTCACTTCTTTTGAGTTAGGGGTCTATCGGAAACTACCTCTCTACCCTACAAAGGTATGGGTAACATCTAACCATCCCAGACCCCGTGTGGTATTACACTCGGTATATTGTTGTTTTCACATCTAAGAACCGGCGGATCTTGACACCAATCTCAAGTGACTTACTCTCATTTTATTCTCTTTATATGCTAGTTGCACCTTCTGATGGTTGTAACCACACATCCATCTTAACATTCACATATCTGCGACTCAGATCTTGTAGCTGTGTTGTGGTTTTGAGGCCCAACATTCACTTACATACAGCAATATTGGCCTTAAAATCACTCTATAGAACTTAACCGATATTGAATTTCCTGCAAAGGCAACTGATGGTTTTCTTGGGCAAATTTCTATTTGCTTCTTTATTTAGAAGATATCTTTTTGGAAAAGTGAAAACAAATTGTTAGCTCATCTAATGGAAATACAATTGTCACTTATCCTCTTTTCGTCTTCTCTATTAGGAATTCGTGTGTACGAGATCCTGCAACCATTCAATTCCTTTACGAAGTTTCGAGGTCTTTGCATGATTGCATAGATCTCTCAACTATCAATTGCATGATTGCATAGATCTCTCAACTATCAATTGCATGATTGCATAGATCTCTCAACTATCAAGGAATAGGAGAACAACCATTCTGCACATTTAATTTCTCGTTTTATACACATGGTAATGAAATATTGCTTGCAAACAGTATCATTTTTCTTGATGGTAGGTCAAGAGATATTAAGTACACCACATTAGTGCTGTACATGTTCTAATACATATCTTGATCATAATATTCAGGTTGATATGGTTCTGAAGTATAACGCCACTTAGCTTTTTTAGTTCAGTGCGGGGGAGCTTTTGGAAGCATGAGTGAAGTCAAGGTTAACATTCTCCTAAATATGCAAAAGATGCATTGATTACTGAAAAATCTTGCTTATTTCCTGCTTCCATGAATTATTCATAGAGGGCAGTTCTTGGTTATGTGAATTCGTTTTATGTCTCTGTAATATGAAATGGGAAGTCACTTTGTAGAGGTTTACAATATCCTCCACTCTTACTTCTTGTTCCCCAGTCCTTTTTATCCCTGTCAGTTGGTGGTATGATGTTATATATGTCTTTTTGAAGAGAATTATTCTCTTCTAGTTTTCCCGAAAGACCTTAACTATTCTTCCTTGCCTCATTGTGTGTGCATATGTACATATTGGTGTGCCTATTGCTGGATTTGGTGCATGTAATAGTGATCTTATGACATTGGGTTCTGCCTGACTTCTTTTTCCCTGTATATTGGAAGTACTCTGGTGTAATGGAGTATTTCCTCACATAGCTATGAAGTCTTCTTTCATGGAAACGTGAAAGATTGTTGGGCAATATTTATCTTGACCTGTCCAAGTTTTACCTACAATCTGTTCTTTCAACTAGCTCACATGACATGCATGTCATGGAGAATTTAGATTAGTGTTAGGTAATTGAGTAGTGATATTTTGCTAAAGAAAAGATCAAACATATTAATACTGCAGGTAAAACAGTACTATTATTAGAGGAAGTGCAGTGCACAGGAAACAAATATGTCCAGGAAGCTGGAGTTCCAAATATCTGATATTCTAGTAGAGTCCTTTCGAAATCTTTGGATATAATTGGGAACGATTGAACCATGGGATATGCAAAGAAAGCTTCTAGGGCAGCCCAGTGCATTAAAGCTCTCGCTATGCGCAGGGTCCAGGGAAGTGCCGGACCACAAGGATCTATTATATGCAGGCTTACCTTGCATATGCAAGAGGCTGTTTTCAAAGTTTGAACCCGTGACCTCCTGATCACATGAAAGCAACTTTATCAGTTACTCCAAGGCCCCCTCCAAAGCTTCTCTGATTATTTATTTTGATGAAAAGGCAAGGAAAGAAAGACTTCTCTATAATCATCCCACAGTGTGTAATAAATTCTTTGATATGTAAACAAAAGTTTCCTATTGTTTGATAGTATGGTGAGCTTTTGTGTGATCTTTACAGACATGGAGGTTATAGAGAATCATTTTTCTAGCAGGATAATGGAGGTCATTCAACTTGAATTGTTACTTTGCCAGAAGAGTGTTTATTTTGGGTCAAACAACATGGACTTTTGCTAGTTAAATATTTTTCTTAGTCTTTCGTGGAAAAGGTAGTGGTTAAAGTTGACAAATAACTTTTGAAGGGCTTGACAGTTCATTATTGCATATTAAGAGTTCTCTTTTATCTAAACTAATATTTGGTGTAAACAAGAACTTGCAACTTATATAGATATTGGTTAGACTTTGGAAAGCTTAATATATACTTGTAATGCGTAAATATTGTACTAGACTATACCAACTTGGTGTAAGATTAATAAATGCTATATTTTAACCCAGAAAAAGGAAAAATTGATCCTCTATATCGCACTGCATGACTTGTAATAAGTGCAAGTTTGATGAATTGATCCATGCAAAATTACCCCTCTTTTCCCACAACAATGAAAACGGTTACTGAAGGTTCATAATTTATAAAACACGTTATAAAGGCCCTTTGCTTTCTAATGTTACTTGCACCATTCTGTGTTAAATGGGACATAATTCACATGATAGGAAATTGTCTCAAAAGACCTACAGTTTCATGGAATCCATGTAGATTTAGCAAAAAATTGAATACAGTAGAAGAAAAACATCCATATAGGTGATATCAACTACTTCTTCTTTTGTTAGTTTATTTGACAGTGTTTGACTTGGCACAAAGTTTAAGAAATTACAACTTAAGTTTTAAACAAGCCAAGGCCATTTCATTAAGGTAAAATAGAGTTTAAAGTTTAAAAGTTAAACAATTACCAAAACGTGTCATTCTTTCCGAAACATACTTAAAAAAGAAAGTGTCATGTAACAAAGGGAGTAGTTGAGATTAAGGCTTAGTCATAATCGCTTGCTTATTTTGGTATAATGATTTACGGAGTCTTATAATATTGTAAGGGAGTAAAAATATAGAATATTTCTAGTGTTCCAAAATAAAGAATACTGAATATTGGACTATAATGGGGTCTAATGGAATGCCATCGATAATGAGGATTCGTTGAGCTGACACTAACTAACTTGGGATTGAGGTACAGGTTTTCTTCTTGTTTCCTTTTAACATTGCTATCAAGCTCCCACTTGGCTACCTTTTAAGTTTGTATGGTGTAGGATTTAGACAGCCGAAAGGCTTGAGTTCGACGTGGATCTTTTGAAACTGATTATTGTTGTCCTTGTTGATGAGCGACAGCTGGTATCTTCTGCTTCTTTCAGGAGACGATTGTTCATTCCAGCAATTTACTGGTGGCTAAAGCTTCACGGAATGACTCTAGTTATGTCATTTTTGTCAAATCTTGTATAGCATGCAGTGAAGTTACAATACCATCAATTCCATCTCATCTGAAGCAGTTAAACCTATACTTGGAAACTGCAGAGGTAATGTCAGTTCTTCTTTATTCTTATTTGCGCTGCTATTAATTCAGATGAATCCTTCTTTTCTGTTAATTCAGATGAATCTTTTTCTCTTTTTGGTTCTCAGGTTGCACTAATGGCTGGTTTAGTTTCTCATTCGGATGGACTTGTAGATTCAGCATTGAGGTGCTTGCATAATGTTGACCTGCTGGAAGGTTTGTCTATGAGAATTCTTCTCCAGATGGCGTGCATATTGTAGTAGATTCAAAGTTGTAGATTTCAGAGCAGCATCAAGGTGCAATAATTGCATGGAGCACATGTTGTGTTGCCATTTACCTGAGTTCTCCAGATCTTTTCATGTTTGACCCCGTATATATTTTACTAAAGACCTGATCAAATATTCAAATTATTGTCTTTTCATCTGTTGTGAAGCCTCTTTGTCTGAAATTGAGGGTATTTATGCATGTTGCTGTATCAAGAAGCAACCAGATTTAAGATATTCCACCCCAGTATTATTGTGGTCTTCCTTGGTAAAATATTGAATTGCAATAACATTATCTGCAGGCTCTAGGAGGCCCAAGGACATTGATGGGTTTCGGTCAACATTTTGCAAATTTTGCAGTCTTCAATTCTTCTATTTTCCTTGTCCTTTGTAATGTCTTTGCATCTTGTAATCTTGGAACTTAGGATAGCATGTTGAAAGAAAAACATAGTAATATCAACTGCTTGGAAGGGCCACTTGGTGAGTGGTAAGCCACATATATTCGATGCTTACTCAGGGAGGAAGAGGCAATGAAATATAGAAGAACCGGAGGATCGAGCAGTTTCTTACGGTTTCCACAAGTTATATGTTCTTCTCATAACTGTTAAGTAGTTATGGGTCATTCTGTTATATAAATAATGCATCTTCGTAATATAGAATGTAGTGGTAATCTTTTAGTATGCAAACAGATTGTTCTAAGAGAAATGATATCTTTGTTATTAAAAATATCAGTATAACTCGGTTATCAAAAAAATATCACTCTAATTTCCATCTATTTATTCATTTATGAACCTCTGTTTCTATCAATGGCATCAGAGTCACCTACCACCCTCTGTGTTCCTTGTGCCTTAGATGGTGACGCCGGTATGCCAAAGTTCGTCTCGGACTAGCAGACTCTAGCGCAAAGCCATCGAGGACGATGGATGCAGAGCATGGTGGTTTGTTATTAAATTATTGCAAGGAATGGGACTTGAATCTCACATGGTTCTGATGTGGGGCTTATATAGCCTTGGGCTCTCCCACTTTAATAAATAACTTTTGAGGTGTGGTTCTCCTAAGGTTGTATTAGTGAGCTTGTAATGTGAAGAGTTAATTTGAACAAACTGCATATAGATGTAATGTAGTGGGTAAGAATGAAATCAGAATTAAGTCTTGACATTTTTTGGTATACCAATAATCATGAGCCAGGATGCTCTCATAAAGTAGGAAACTTCTATAGGAGGAGGTGTTTAATCCTCTCATGGAACACTAGATCTGATACAATAATGAAGAGAAGCTTGATTCATTTGATTGGTATCTCCAAATTTCAATTACTAATCAATTATTTGATCCAAACTAGTTCGCAAGTTGCCACAACCATTGCTTAATATTCTATTTCTGCCCTGTCTTGAGTAATTACGTTTTATTTATTGCTCTTCCAAAATACCAAATACCTCATATATAACACAATATCTAGACGTAGATCGTCTATAAGAAGGGGATCTTGCTCAATCAATGTCTATGCATCCAATGATCAGAGCATAACTTTAATTTCGTTATAAAGTAGTTCTTTGTTTGAGGTTGATTTTATATAGAAGAATAACAATAATTGATTTTCAATTACCAGCACACAAATAGTCCACCAATTGACTTACATGAAAGACAATGTCAGGTCAAGTCATTGTGAGGCAGTTCAACATACCAACAGTCACCTATATATTGAAGGATCACTAAAGGTTTCTCCCTTTCTTGGAAGAAGCTTAGCATTTGGGTCCTTATAAGTTTGAATGGGCATACAACATGCCATTCATGTCGTCTCAAAAAATCTCTAGTTCATATTTCTATTGTGAATTGAAAAAAACCTCAACAGCTAGATATTACTTCAATCTACCAAGATATTAATAGGTTAATAAGAGGCGAAAACAGCTCAAACAAGTATTAAGGTGTTTAAGATTACAAGTAGATCAAATGTTTTTTTAAAGTGTAAACGGTGGAGGACTATGAGGAAAATCTGTAGTAGGTGAAGGATCTGATGCAGAATGTAAATGATCTCGACCTAGTGTTGCGTGTTCACAACAATGATAAATCTAGTGGTGAAGTTATTATTTGGTCCTACATCGTGGGCTTAGGGAAATTTGGTCTCCTTATGGGCTTAGGAAATCTTCCTCTATGAGCTAGCTTTTAGGATTGAGTTAGGTCCAAGAACCATTTCTTTATATGAATCGGCGCAGGACCTATCCCAATTCTTTTTTCCCAATATCGGGCTCCAAATTAAATTGCTCGCACTCTATGTATCTAACCTCAGGCCAACAGGTTCATGTGGGATCCTCTAAAAGTATGCAGTTTTGGAAGATCCGACAAGGGTGTGACAATATTAGTGGAGAATCTGAGAAACATAGGTCCTGGGAAATCCTTCCCTCACGAGGGGATTGCCCAAGGCCATCTAAGGAGATCGAATTTCCCGAAGCCGATCGATATGGGACTCAACGACCCCTTGTACATCACTGACCTGATATATGAAGTGTGGAAAATATAACCAACATCAGACGAAACAATGAATTGGCCAATTGGGTTAGGCTTAGGAATGATACCATGATAAAAAAATGGAATTTTGGACTTAACTCTACCCAAAAACTAGTTCCTGGTTGGGGGGTGAGGGACACCTAAGAATATTTAGGTTGTCCGTGTATCCCCATAAGATAGAGACGGTAACACCTAAGAATGTTTAGGTTGTATGAAGACGAGATTGTGAAGTATAGTTTAGTTTCAACAAGGAGACATCAACATAGATAAAGTACCATCGGAGGTCAAGTAAGTAACACCAATATCCATTTTGACCCTTGACAAATAAAAATAAAAAACCTGGTGTAATCCTACAAATGAGGTTTTGAGAAGGTAGAATGTACGTAGAAAAGAGAGCTAGAGGAGTTTGCTTTGGCTCAATAGATTAGATGGAGAAAAAAATCAAGGGTGTCATGGTTGAAGAAAGAGTATTCTAATACAAAATTTTCCAAGGGGTAGCAGTCTTTAATAGGAGAAGAAATTTTATTGAGTCAGTGGAGGTTAATGGTGCGGTGCATATGGGGGAGGAGGAAGTAGAAAGGGCTATTGTAGATTATTATAAGTGTTTTTTCAAGGAAGAAACAAATCGGAGGCCTAAGTTTAGGGGGGTAAGGTTCAGTCATATTTGCAGGGAGGAATGTGAGTGGCTAAAGAGGGCGATCGAAGAGAAAGAGGTGAAGAGGGTTGTAGGGTGACAAAGCATCGGGGCCTGCTGGTTTCTCTTTGGAATTTTTCAAGAACTGTTGGAATACAGTCAAATCTGATGTTATAGATACCATTGCTGAGTTCTAGGAGAGTGGTGAATTTGAAAAGAGTTTGAATGTTTCGTTTGTTTACATTATCCCTAAACTTGAGAGAGCTTCGTACATGAAGGATTATAGACCTATTAGTTTAGTGGGAAGCATTTATAAAATCATCTATAAGGTGCTTTCTGTAAGACTAAAGAAGGTGTTGGATGAGAACGTTTACTTCAAAAAATGCTTTTGTGGAGGGTAGATTTGGGTACAGCTCTTGTGGAGAATGAAGCGGTAGATTCAAGGAGAAAGAAATGAGTGCAAGGTGTATTGTGCAAGCTTGATCTTGAGAAGGACTATAATCATGTGAAATGGAGTTTAATAGATTTCATCATGATTTAGATGGGTTTTGGGAAAAAATGGATCAAATTTTGTATTCTTCGATGAGATATTCAGTTTTGGTGAATGTTAATCTATGTGGATTTTTGGGAGTTCCAGGGTCCTGACAGAGGATTTTCTACACCTAAGTTTTTTCATTATTTTTATGGAAGATTTGAGCAGTATGATGGAAAAAATTGTCATCAAAGGTTACTTAAAGGGTTTTAATGTAGCGATTAGGGGTGTTGGGATAGTTATAGTTTCCCACTTATTGTTTGTAGATGATACCCTGGTTTAATATGATGCAAATAGATATGAACCAACTGGGTCATTCAGGCCAAGTGCTTAATTGGTTCCAAGTGGTGTCGGGCTTTAAAATTAACCTTCTGAGATTTTTCCAGTCGGAAAGGTGGTTGACATTGTGATGCTCGTTCAGGTTTTGAATCATAGGGTAGGGACTCTTCCAAACACCTATTTTGGGTTATCACCAGGGCATCGAGCAGAAATATTTCGGTATGGAATCTGGTATTTTAGAGTGTTGAGAATAGATTAGCAGGACGGGAAAAAAGATATTTATCTAAAGGAGAAAAAGAAATGCTTATCAAGAGTACTTTATCGAGTATCCCCACTTACTCAATCTCTTTGTTCCGGGCACCAGTTTCATTCACTGGAAAATTGGAGAGGTTGCAAAGAATTTTATGTGGGATGGCACAGATAGAGCAAAGAAATTTTATTTGGTGCGATGGAAGACTGTCACATCTCCTAAAATGGGGAGGTCTTGAATTAAAGATTTGATAGTTTTTAACAAAGCTTTACTAGGTAAATGGCTTTGGAATTTAGAAGCGGAGGTACAAGCTTTTTGGAAAGGGATAATAATTGATAAATAAGGAGTAACGAAAGGGGATGGAGAATTAGAAATGTCACTATGTCTTTCGGGTATGGTTTGTGGAGGAATATAATGAAGGGAAGAGATGATTTCAATGTAAATATCTCATTCAAGGTTGGAAATGTGAGGAGGATTTGGTTTTGGGGACATAGGTGGTGTGAGAATAACTTACTGAAATAATTTCCAAATTTTGTATGAATGTCATACCAGGGAGATTTGATGGTCCAACAAATTAGGGAGACTGACACTGGAGATATTGCTTGGGATTTGAGATTTAGAAGGCATTTCCACGACCGGGAGGTGACCCAACTCCAAAGGTTGATGGTCCTCCTTCACAAGCAAGTCAATCCAGTGGATAAACCTGATGCTCTGTGGTGGGGTTTGGGGATTAATGGATTTTTGCTATGTTAAATATTTCTAGGAGAAACTTTTAATCAAAGAGGAAGGTGTGTTTTCTCCTGATGCAGTGGATACCACATGTGTCGAGATATGTGTTGAGATATGTGTGTTTTTTCTCTTGGCTAGCAACTTGAGGGGTAATTTTGAAGATGAAAATTCTTAGAAAACGAAAGGTTGTTTACGTCAGTTGGTATAACATATGTAACGAGACAAGGGAAGAAGTGGATCATCTTCTCATTCATTGTGTCTTTACCATGAGATTATGATGGGATATGCTTCAGCGGTTTGGACTTTCTTGGGTAATTCCAAATACTGTGAAAGATTTGATGTTTTGTTGGATAAGCGAAAAAAGAGAAGACGTTGGGCATGGAATTTGGTCCCTCTTGCATTAATGTGCTTATTTGAAAAGAGAGAAATAGGAGAGTTTTTGAGGAGGTAGAGTAGTTTTTCTCAAGTGAGGAATAACCCCCGACACTTATTTTTTTTTGGTGCACCCATAAAATTCCTTCACGCATAGACTAGTGGGTGGATTTTGTAAATTCCTTACCTTTCGATGTTTTCCTTGTATAAGGACAACTCGACCATGTTTATGAATGAAATACAACTACCTTATCAAAAAAAAAGAATATATATCTTACCCTTGCCTTGAGAAGGTAGAGAGGTTGTTTCCGATAGACCCTTGGTTTAAAGAACAATAAATAAAGGCAATAGAAACAAGCAGAAACAACAGGATAATAATATAACCAGGCTAAAGGAACAACGTGTAGTAATAGAAATCTGAAAAATGAAAACCAAGAAAAATACAACTCCCTCCATCCCATTTTATGTGTCCTACTTTTCTTTTTGGTCCCTCCCAAAAAGAATGTCTCATTTCCTTATTTGGTAACTTTTTTAAAGAAAAATTACTTTTTTATCCTATTAATCCCACGTTATTATAAAAAATAATAATCTCTTTTTTTCAATAAAGGGTAATTTGGTAAACATTATAAAGTCTTTCTTTATTTCTTAAACTCCGTGCCCGGTCAAACTAGGACACATAAAATGGGATAGAGGGTGTAATACACTAAGAAAGGAAAAGAAATACCCCCATTACCTAAGGAAAATACTAATACACAGAGAAAGGAAATGACATATGTCTGACTATCCTACTAACCGTCTATCCTACTTCTCAACCTCCACACCTTCCGATGAAAATTACGTTTTCAGTGAGCTGAAGTTGCGTCATATCCTGTCTAATCACCTCACTCCAATATTTCTTAGCCTCCCTCTATCCCTCCTCAAGCCCGCTACGACCAACCTCTCGTACCTCTTTATCGGAGCATCTGCACATCTCTTCTCCACATGTCTAAACCATCTCAACCTCACTTCGGCATCTTGTCATCCATGGAGGCCACTCCCACCTTGTCCAAATATCTTCTTTCCTAATCATATCTCTTCAGGTATACCCATACATCCACCTCGACATCCTCATCTCTGCCACCCTCATCTCCTAAACATTAGAGTTTTTGATTGGTTTTGCATCCTTGAGTAACCTATAAATACACATTTCAGAAAATGAGGGGCTGAATTGTTTTTTCTCGGAGTCAAGTTATTAACAATACACATGCTTCAAAAGGCGTGAGGTGGAAGAGAGAACAATGGTGAATGGAGAACTAGCTACATGCTTACCGAGAATGGTGG
>JBDJHY010000014.1:81089-91400 GCA_039654485.1 Withania somnifera | reverse complement strand
CTTAGTCGTTGGAGATGGCTCACACGCTCCCATGTGCCAGTGCGTATAGTTCCGGCAAGTCTGTCAGTCAGCACATGTGGTCCACACGCGCTGCTCCCAATGGTGAACTTCCGGCGAACGACTGATCGGCGGCTGAAGGTCCTTTTCTGACTGGTGGTGTCGACTGGTAGAGCTCTAGCGACTTGGATGCTTCTCCGACAATATTCCAACTCTGATATCATGTAATAAATATGAAGAATTGTGTATTGATTCTTGTCACTTCTTCATCTATACATTGATGTTTATATACACCACTCATCTTATACATGGTAAGTCTAAATAAGAAAAAAATATATTTATACAACAATCAATTAAGTTCATTACCTAATTTAGGTGATTCTGTAACAATTACTAAAATCATCCTCTAGCCACCATGGCTCAATATTCCAGTGGTGATACTGACCCAACCCCAATGCACGCTCATCGGAGTCATAGGCTCAACCTCTTGTATCATGAATGCACAATATAAACATGTGATCATATAATAACAATTCTCTAACCCTGCATAGGTAGCTAACCAACTTCTAAATCACAGACACCATATCAATCGAATGTCAAAATATAAATATCAACATGGAATAGATGAAAGAACGGTACAAGATCACGATATCCACCTAGCCACCCAACCCATGGATGCTATTTAATATAATTATTAAAGCTATAAGCTAAGAGATAGCCCCACGAAGCCTACCTGTCGTCCAACGATAAAGCGCTGCAAGTTCACGAATAGTATTCCGATTGATATCAACGGTCTCCAAATGATCTGAAACTTGCGTCAAAGTATTCTATATGTCAAAACGAATCTAACGGTATAATTTATGTTAAGTTCCGGATTGGGTCTAAAATTGGCTTAAAAGGGCTTGCGGGGCCCGCTCGCCAGAATGAAAAATAAACTTCACTACTGGGTTCCCAATGTTATCAGGAACCGTGCTCCAAAATTGGGCACAATTCGAGTGCGGAAAGGGTTTCAAAATAGCCCGGACAGATTTAACTATAATGGGGTCAAAGATGCGATTTCTATAGATCAAATGTTGGAATTTTAATGTATTAATGATACTAGAAGCAAAATATACTCAGAACACGAAGAATTACTTAGTAATATACGGATTAGGCATAGTTTTATCAACTTCATCAATTGGGGTCATTAATGGAGGAAACTAAGAAAATTAAAAAATTAAATGGAGAAGAACTAACCCAAAATGCGTAGGAACCGACAAACCACCATGAGGGGATTTTTCTTAGCCTTAGGATGATGTTTGGGAGAAGAATTTTGCTCTGAAACTGAAGGAAATGCAATGTTTCTACAGAAATAATGGTTGGGATCGCGCCAGGGTTTTATGAAATTGCCAGGAAATTAACTCATCACGATTGCATGAAGAAAAGTACGCGATTGCGTAGAGGAATCAGTTTGTACATCGCGATCACGGAATGGCTCAACGCGATCGCGATGAGTACAGGATCATTACCCTTCGCGATAGCATGGAAGGTTTGCACGATTGCGTTTAAGGAAGTTTTGGCTACTTTGAGATTGCATGGATAATAAACGCGATCGCTAGAAGAAATTGACCTGCACCAGTTGCAGGTTTTTGACAACAAAAGCAAAGAGAAGAATTACTCTAAATCACTACTCGAAATGCGTTCGGAGTTAAATTTATGAAAACAAACTATGCACACACACCCGAAATGACATTTCAGACTTTACGGCGCAGACGGAATCGGAATCCGAGGTCGTTTAGGATAAATATTGACCCAGTCAACACCTAATCTTAATTTAGTGAAATTTCTACCAACACCTAAAAAATTCAACGATAAGTCCGGTATACGAACCAACACCTCCACTAGCCTAAAATTACTATTCCAGAACTAATGGAAGCGTCAGAATTTCGATCCGACACTCCAAATACCAAAACATCACCCAAACTCCACTTTAGGCCTTAAATTTAACTAAAATCCACAAATCGACATGAATTGCAAACGAAAACTCCAAAACACAAACTTAAGGTCAATCTTGACTTTGTTTGACATTCCGGAGCTGACGGAACAGTTGGAATTCAATTCCGAGCTCTTCTTGAAGGAAAATTAACTTTGGTCAACAAGTACTTAGTTTTAAGCTTTAAAATAGGCAAGTTTGAGATACTTTTCAACCGAGTCGCTAGGAATCCGAACTACCGGTCCCAGCAAGTCATAAATGGCTTGGAGCAACTACAGAAACGCTCTAGAATGCAAAACTTCACGTATTTATCATAAATGATCATGAGAGTTATTACATTAACTAATAAGCCAATATCTTAATGGTTCTATAATAGTTTGGCGTGTCTACAAATCGATAACTAGTAAGTTAAACCGATAAATTTTAAAATCAAACCGAAACAACCGATATGTAACCCTAGTGTTGAAGTTATTGTTTTGTCCTACATCGGAGCTCTTAGCGAAATTTGGTCTCCTTATATGGTCTTAGGCAATCCTCTTCTCTTGAGCTAACTTTTAGGGTTGAGGCATCGGCAGGACCTATCCCAATTCTACTTTCCCAGTATCGGGGTACCCAAATTAAATTGCTTACTCTCCCGATAGCTAAACTCTTAGGCCAACTGGTTTATGTGTGATCCTTCAAATATAGTGTTTTTGGGGGGGATACGAAACGAGTGTGGCAATATTAGTGGAATGTCGAGCAACATAGGTCTTAGGCTATCCTTCCATCATGAGGGGATTGCCAAGACTATATAAGGAGATCAAATTTCCCTAAATCCATTGATATGGGACTCAACGACCCCATGCATGCAAGGACCCAACATGTGGAGCATGTGTCAATATAACCGACATTGGATGAAACAATAAATTGGCCAATTGGGTTAGGCTTGGGTAATGATACCATGATAAAAAATAAAGGATCTTTGGATCTAACTCTTCAACGAGACCACACATCCCTTTTTCATCGATTTTAGACTTTTCAATACTATAAAATCTGAAGCTGTAGATGACAGGACTATACGTGGTGAAATATAGATGGTGGAGTTGTGAGAGAAGATGAAGGAGAGAAAATGATAGAATCCCCAAAAGATAGAGCTGGTAACACCGAAGAATGTTTAGGTTGTCAGAAGAGGAGAGTGTGAAGTACGGTTTTGTTTCGTCAAGGAGACATTAACATACATAAGGTACAACCGAGATCAGGTGAGTAACACTACTATCCATTTTGCACCCTTGACAAACAACAACGACAACAACAAACCAGGTGTAATTCCACATATAGGGTTTGGGGAAGGTAGAATGTATGTAGATCTTACCCTTACCTTGAGAAGGTAGAGAGGTTGTTTCGGTTCAAAGAATGATAAAGAGGCAGTAGCAACAACCGAAAAAAACCAGAAGATAATTATATAACTGAGGCTAAAGGAACAACATGTAGTAATAGAAATCTAAAAAATGAAAACCAAGAAAAATACTAATATATGGAGAAACGAAAAGAAAACTCTCGATTACCTAAGAAAAAAACTAATGCACGGAGAAAGGAAAAAAAAAAAATAAACCTGACTACCTACTAAATCCTCTACCCTAATTCTCAACCTCCAAACCCTCCTATGAAGTATCATGATTTTGGTGAGATGAAGTTGTGTCATATCCTCCATAATCACCTCATCCTAATGTTTTTTAGGCCTACCTCTCTCCTCAAGCCCACTTCGGCCAACCTTTTGGACTGCCTTATCAGAACATGTGCACATCTCTTCCCCGTACGAACCTTCTCAGCCTTACTTCCCCCATCTTTTCCTCCACGGAGGCCATTCCTACCTTGTCTCGAATATCTTCTTTTCTAATTTTACTCTTCCGGTTTACCCATACATCCACCTTAACATCCTCATCTCTGCCACTCTCATGTTCTGAACATGAGAGGTTTTGATTGGTTTTGCATCCTTGAATAACCTATAAATATGCACTTCAGAAAATGAGAGACTGGCTTGTTATTTCTCGAGTAATGTTATTGACAATTCTTGCTTCCAAAGACATGGGGTGGAAGAGAGAAAAGTGAATGGAGAAACAAAACAGTGTGGAACAGATATATTACTCAAAAGAACTGGCACAGTACGCCTAATCGATTAGAATTGGAAAAAATTCTGTCCCTCTTTGTTATAAACATACAATTCATGGGGAGATAAAGAAATAGAGCGTACCAAGTACCATGTCTTACCCTTTCAATGCTAGCGTGCAACGGCTGATGAAAAGCCAGCAACTTCTTAGGAGTAGGTTTTCGCTTGCCGCTCTCTGATTTTAAGAGAGTTAAGGAAAGTAAATGATTAATAAGATAACAAGATGTGAGAATTGTATCCCCTGAAAATGTAACATAACTTGAGATTGTATGAGTAGGATGTGTGCAGTCTCAAAAGATGCCTGCCCTGTCTCTTAGCCGTCCCACTTTGTTGAGGTGTATAAGAACAAAATGTCTGATAAATGATCTCATGAGAGTTTATGAACTGCTAAATGGAGAAGATAAGTATTCTGGCACATTATCACTACAAACATACAAAATAGGAACCCCAAATTGTTTTCGGAATTTGGTATGGAAATTTTGGAAAATGCAAAAAAGAAACTCCAGATCAATTTTTCATCAAGAATATCCCAAAGTGCATCTAGAATAATTATCAATGGAAGATACAAAATAGTGAAACCGCAAAGCAGGACTGACTCAACTAGGACCCTAAATGTCTATATGAACTAAAGTGAAATGAGACTATTCCCGATTTTTAAGACATCAAGAGAAAGGGAAATAAGTGCTTACAGAACTGACACAGCTCACATTCTAATCTAGACAGTTGAGACAAATGAGTAACCATTTTCTGAAGCTTTGATAAATTAGAATGCCCCAATCATCAATGTAATAAATCAGGTGAACCAGTAACATAACAAGTTGTAGAGGAGGACAAGCGGTCAGTGATTTAGGAAGTATAAGGTAAGTAAGTCATCATGCCAGGTACGAATAATCCTTTCTGTATCTGTATGACAACGAAGTTATTGAAGAATGTCACTGAGTGGTTAAGAGTAGTCCGATTACCATGGCTTGAGATCCACAAGCCATTCTGACTTTTGGAAGCGGTTGAGGATAAGAAATAATAGAAGAAAGAGATTCATTACCATAAATGTAATCAGATACACCTGAATCTGTGACCCAAATAGTGAGAGAAGAATATTGAAAGAGACAAACCTCACTGTTATCAACCTGAAGGATATGAGCTTCTTCCGAGGATGTTTGCATAAATCTTTGGTTCTTGAGAAAAGTTACCCTTATCTCAATAAAAAGTCTTTTGTTCTTGAGAATCTCAAATAATCAACTAAAGAAATTGTTCAACCATTCAAAGTATTGGATCCACCTTGTTGCCACCAAAATTTCAAATCCTAGGATCTCAAGAGGGTGCCAAATTGATTCGAAGAAGTTAAAGAAAACTTTAAAACATTTTGAAGGAAATCTTGAAAGTATGTTAAAGAGCTCCCAAACCCAGTCAACCTGATCAGTGATGAACATGGGGCAGATAATTCTGGACAGTGAACACTTGCCAGAAAAGTCACCGGGAAATGACTAGTACTGCTTAGGTAGCCTGAAAAATGGCAAGAGAGTTACCAGAAAATTCTGAAAGATAAATGGATATATGTATGACCTCTGTTGACTTCCAGGTGGGTTGAAACTTTGATAGAAATACTGAGACAAGAAGGAAAGTTGATTGGAGAGGCTGTGTTGTAGAAATAGGATGGAAACTGGATGGGCCAGGTCAGATTGTGCAGACGACACCTAAGAAAAGAGATATCTGATGTTGGAGGATCCCAAGCCTCATGGTTGTGTAGGTTTTCAAACGTCATTCGAAATAGGTGCGATGCAACCAGATCTGAAGCTCACTGGAAAAATTGCATGGTGACTATCTTCCTTTCCTGGACATTGTTGGTGATGAAACACCACAACTTTCTCACCAATGCTTAGATATCATGTGTGTAAAATAAGAGAAGGAAGAATTGAGTGAAACTCGGCTTAATTATTCCTTCAAGCATTGGGTTCAAATAGTGATTGTGCAAGTCCCGAAACTGGAAAAAATCTATCTAATTAGTTGTGACTAATCCTAATTAATTAAACATATTATTTAGAATAGTCTTAACATTGAGGGTCTAGCTTCCGAGATTGTGCAAGGAGATAGTAGTACTATTTTTGTAGGTTCTTTACTTTTCTGTATACCTCTTGTATATGGACGATTTTGGCCTTTTGATTTATGAAATGAAATTGTTTACCTGATCGAACAAAAAACGAGTAATAGTATCGGATGGCGACGAAAACCAAGTGATAGGGAAGCAAATAGTTGCAGAGTTGGATCATGAAATGTCTCTCGGTAAGTATGCAGTTATGGAAAATATAGAGCTTTTAATGTGATGAAGATAATTTTCGAGTAGAAATTATGTTTCCAATCGTGGAGTTGTTGAACTCTTTGAGATGAAC
Organism: Withania somnifera; assembly: GCA_039654485.1. Taxonomy (NCBI): domain Eukaryota; kingdom Viridiplantae; phylum Streptophyta; class Magnoliopsida; order Solanales; family Solanaceae; genus Withania; species Withania somnifera. The sequence goes on along the minus strand of JBDJHY010000014.1, from coordinate 84,898 downwards.
CGTGTTCTTGTGTTCATCTTTATAAGAACTTGCTTAAGATTGGCCACAGCTGGTATCCAGTTTGCTACAATTTGGGTGTATATTTGGCATTGGGAACAAATAATTTAGTAATGCTTAAGGTCCTAGAACTTTGCCAAAGAACTGCATTAACTGAATATTTTTTTTTTTATTTTTATAAAGCATTTAACTGATTTTCTTCCTTATGGAAAATTATATTGAGTCCACTGCAGTGGTAGTATCTTTCTAACTATATAAGCAAAAAGATGATACAAGTGTGCTAAGATGTTTAGATGTCAAAAATCTTAGATTGAATATCATGTTATACTGCCAATGAGCTTTACGACATTGCCTTTTGTCCTGTATTCTCATTCTAGGTAACATTGAACTAGGAGTCACTAGCATCCTGAGGAATATGTTTTCCATCCTCAGCTCCTTGTCATGGTGAGACAACCTTATATCTTCTTTTATCATTTGCTTTCCATTCTCTATTAATGTTCATTATTGTGTTATAGGATGCTGCCACATGTGAAGACGAAAATATTATGTGCGCTCATCTTAACAGTTGCTGCATTATCACAGAATAATCTCCTGTACCATGCATTACATGATGAGGTATTTCTGTTGTTTTATAATTATAAACTAGGTTATATATTACATCAATTTTCAGATGTAAAGTGTTTCTTGCAAGGGAACCATTAGTAGGTGGTTAAGTCAACTTTCAGATGTATAGTATTTCATGCAAGGGAACCATTAGTATGTGATTAAGCTTATAAAAGGATATTAATTGTATTTAAGTAATGAAGATGATTTTTGTATGTGAACTATCTGCTGCTATAATTAGGCCCTTGCAGACTAGTCATGTAAATATTGAAATTTGGAGTGGTAGATATATTCTGGTTTATTTTCTACTTGGGAGTATATAGGACAGGGAACATTTCCTTAAAGATGCATTGCATCAGCATCTTAAAATATCTAGTTATATATGTGCAGGTCCTTTCTGATTAAGTATCTAAAGTCAAGCCGTTGATATCCTGTTATCCAGATTAGCAGACAGGACGGTTATTCTCCTTCTTGGGAATATTATTGTAATATCATTTTATAGCAGCCACATCTAATATTTACGTTAGTGATGATTAGAGATCAATTCTGATCCAAGGGATAGGTCACTGCTGTCCAATGCATCAGCTGTAGTGAAGTAGAAAGAAATTATAGTCCCGAAAAATTCGCTTATTAAGAAATGAGATAGGTTCAACGAAACAATTCACTCTGGTCAGTTGAATGAGCCGGCTCTTCATATATCAGATACTTTCGAGACGCAAAGATGTTACAGAGATTCCCATGCAAAGAGAATGTTATGGGACTAAGGTGATTTACGTGAAGTGTGGCTATGAAGATACGAATGTTAAGGAGGTGACACAACTTATGTGGATGTCACGACCCAAAAATTCCGGTCGTGATGACACCTATCTCAACCTCCGTGATGGGCAAAACAAACAACAAAACAAAGCGAAATAGTAAATAGAGTAAGTGAAAAAATAGAAGGTTGTGCAACTATATAAGAAAACACCCCAATACCAGGTTGTCACAATCTGTACAAGCCGCTAAAATATGATACAATGAAGTGTAGTCTCGAGAAAGTCTAAAGAAAGTAGACATAATGAAAGTAGGAGAAGTCCTCAAGCCGCATGAGGAACCAAGCTATTACCTCAGGAATCTCGAGTATAAACCTCGTTCTCAACTGGATGGAACGAACTCAGGTAATACCAGTCTCGGGACATGTACAATAAGTGTAGAAGAACAAGCGTGAGTACAAAACCACGGTACTCAACAACATCTTCGACTGACCCTAAAACAAGACGATGACGAGAAACCTCTTATCACCTACCATCCCCCAATACAGGCTTCAATCAGGCAATTAACGAAGCTATTCTAACAAATAAATCACATAGTCAAGTCGGGTAATAGTAATTTCAGACAAAGACCTCATAAAGACAGATAACTTACACAATATAGACCAATTGGGTAATCCAAACCAAGTAAAGTGATCACCATGGATTATAGAATTCAGGAAATGACCAAATAAATCAAGGAAGTCAAATAAGAATTCCAGCACATTAGGAATAATCAATGAATATAGTAAATGAGTCAACGACATGCGCCAAATCAATGAAAGTGCAATGCAATTTGATGTCAAATAGGATAATGTATGTATGTCTTATCAATATACACCCGTTGCATAATATCGACTAGCAGGGAGCACTCAATGGTGTGGCCTAGTGGTCAATGAAGTGGGTTAAAGAATCATGAGGTCTAAGTTCCCAAGTTCAAATCCCAGCGAAAATAAAAAACAATAGGTGATTCTTTCTACCTGTTCTAGTCTTTGTGGACAGAGTTACCTGATACCTGTTGTTGGTGGGAGGTGGCAGACATCCCGTGGATTTAATCGATGTGCATGAAAGTTGATCCGGATACCACGGTTATAAAAAAAAATATCGGCTAGCAGGGACCCATGGGGGACTCTCAAGGTCCATGTATCCTTTCGAAATCATTTCCCTTTGTATCATAATGATATCACATGTCTGTATAACCATTTCCCTTTGGGTCTTACACAGTGCTCGAAATCATTTCCTGTCGGGTCTTATCATATTATATCATTATCGTCTTTGTCGTTCTTTTTCATATCACATTTTATCACTTGTTTCAAGAGCTTCATTTTCATACTAATGTTTAGAAACATCAACAAATAAGCAAGTTTCATATGAAATTCATGAAAATGGCAATTTCAAGTCAAATAAATCAAGAAGCTTCCACACGACAAATACCAATGAAAATATATCATCTCAAATGCAGCCCTCACACGGGAAATCATAAGTAAAGGAATCAACTCAAATCGCCTCAACAAATAATCAAGTCCACAGTTCATATTGATCAAGTAATAGACGTCTTTCGACACATAGTTTTCCTTTATTTTTTAACCCATCATGCAAGATCCAGTTGTCACGACCCGATTCTCGGATCATTATGGCGCCTACTATACCACCAGTAAGAGAACCAACTCTATAGCCCGAAGCCAAAGCGGAAGGCTACTATATCAATAGCAGAACACACACGTGTAATAAGTATGATGTAATAAAAATGATAATGCTCAAAGTAGCGGAAATATAATAAGTCAACAAATTTTCAAAACCCGGTATCAGTGTATCAAAACAAAACCTCTAAGTACAGAACATAAAGCGGAAGTCTAAATAAAATATATCTCCGAAAATATAAAGGAGATAATCCAGCTCTGAAGAGAACCAGGAATAGCTGGATGCTAAGCTCACCCCGAATCTTTGAAGTAAGTGGCAACAAGCACGAACGATAAACCATAATCAGTGTCGGCCACTAGTACTCGGATCTGCACTAGGGGAACAAGTGTAGTATGAGTACAAGTTGTTGGATAATTTTACGAGTGTGCAACACACTAGAAGAGGGGTTGAATAGTGTGTTGGGAATTTCGTAACTTTTTTTGCGGAATTTAAGTGGCTAAGAAGAAAGCTATAAATGACACAAGGATTTAGAGTGGTTCGGCCAACACATGCCTACATCCACAACCTAAGTTCACCAACTTAGGCTTTTCCACTACCACAATTCACTTTTTAGTTCAGTGAGAACTCTTACAACGTTTTTTGAATTTCGGCTCAAGATACCCTTTACACTTCTTGAATTTTGGCTCAAGATACCCTTTACACTTTTTCTTGATTTCTGGCTCAAGAACTACCCTTACAATTTTGGAGTTGCTCCCCAACCCCCACAATCACTTTCAAGGT
>JBDJHY010000014.1:59105-69582 GCA_039654485.1 Withania somnifera | reverse complement strand
GTTTAGTGCCTCATATATATCAATAGTCTCAGTAACTCATAATATCGACGCGTTATGGAGTCCTACACCTCAAAAATTGTAATTTCGGATGGTTATGGTGTCCATGCCTCAAAAGTCGTAAAGTCAGTGGGTTATGGCATCCCACACCTCAATGTCATGTATCACCAAGGTCCTCAAGGGAGATGTATTAATAATCCTCCAAACTAGTGTATGTGATAATATCAAAAAGTTGTACTCGCTGCCATACAACAATAGACTCAAGCGCCAGCGGCTGTACTCACTGCTGAACCGAGTCGATCTCAAGTCCCAGCATTAATACGTTGGATGATAATTTCCTGTGCAAGGGTCTAAGTCTGGGCTAAAACAAGTAGAAATAGTGATATCGGGTGCCTGGTACACCATCGAGTCTAAAATAGCTAAAAGGTACTTTATCTTATATTATTATTAAAATATTCCGAGTTATTAGTTTACGTCCTTATCTGTTATCATTACTAAAATCAGTGTCTAGCCTTCACGACTCACTAATCATGTGGTGATACTAGCCAGCCCCAATGCACTCTTAACGGAGCCTATAGCCAACCTCTCGTATAATGCATGCACAACATATCAGGAAGTATATATATACATGAAACAACAAGCCACCTATGCGCTGCACAGGTATCACTAGACAAATTCTAGGTTACCAGCACTATATTAATTCGGATGTCGAAATAGGTAGCAATTGGGGAATAGACGCAAGAACGATCCAAGGTTACTGTAATAACCTAGATATACAACCCAAGTATGCTAGTTAGTACTATTATTAAATTATAAACCCAAAGATAGCTCTACAGAGCCTACTTGTCATCCGACGATAAAGCGCTGCAAACTCGCAAATGTTACTCCGACTGATATATAACGAACTCCAATTGCTTTGAAACTTGCAAAATAATATTTCATATATCGATATGAGTCTAACAGTATAATTATACTAAGTTCCGGAATGGGCATAAAATCGAACCTAAAATGAACCTGCGGGGCCCGCTTTTTGAAATCGAAAACAAACATCACCATAGGTTTGCAACGTTGCCAGGCACAAGTGCTCCAAAATTGAGCACAATTTTAGTACGGAAGGCCATCAAAAAAGCCTAGACAAATTTGACTACGAAGGGGTCAAAGATGCAATCTTTATGGATTAAACGTTGGAATTCAATGAATTAGTTACGCTACGCACCAAAATAGACTCAAGTGTCGAAGAATTATTCAATAATATAGGAGTTACGTCATGAATTCAACATCTTCACTACTGAGGGCCATTAATGAAGGGAACATGGATTTTTCAGAAATAAAACAAAGAGAAAACTTACCAAATTGCGTGAAAATTGAAGAAGCAACAATTAGAGATTTTTCTCAGCCTTGGATTGATATTTAAAATGGGCTTTCGCACAGAACTAGAGTTAAAATTAAAAGGGTTTTTAGTATTATGAACAGAAAATTCATGCAGGAATTATTTATACTGCCAGGGATTTGTTCATCGCGATTGCATGAAGAAAGGTCTCGATTGCGTAGTGGAAATGCTTTGCAAATTGTGATCACGGAATACCACATCCTAATCGCAATGAGTATGGGGATATTAGAGCATCATGATCGCGTATGAAATGGCACGCGATCGTGTCTAAGAGAATTATTGGAACACATCGTGATCGCGTGGAGGGAAGTTGTAAGTCATCGCGATCGGGTGGAAAGGTTGCACCTGTTGCAGGTTTTGACAGCAGAAAGCAAGGAGAAGTACTCTGAATCACCACTCTAATTGAGTTCAGAGTCCAATTTATGCAAACAAACTATACACGCATACTTGAAACAACATTCGGACTCAATGGCACATTAGGTTGAAGGTTGTGCTCATATCAAGCTGACCACCAAATCATGATCTAAAGTCGTTTCAAAAAAATATTGACCAAGTCTACATTAGGCCTGAAACCATAAAACTCCAACCAACACCTCAAAAACACCACGAAACCTCTGGTAAGCTTACCAACGCTCTCACTAGCCTAAAATCACCATTTCAGAGCTGACGAAAGTATTAAAATTAAGCCTTAGCTTTATCAAAATTCACAATTTAGCTCAAATTGCAAACGTAAACTTCAAAACATGAACTTAAGGTCAATTCTGACTTTGTTTGCATTTCAGAGCTAAAGGAACTGTCGAAATTTAATTCCGAACTCGTTTTGAAGGAAAATTGATATTAGTCAACGAATAATTAGTTTTAGACTCTAATAGGCAATTTGAGATATTTATCAACCGAGCTGTGGGGAAAGACTACCGGTCCCAACAAGTCATAAATGACTTAGGCCAGCTACTGAGACACTCTAAAATGCAAAACGTCACACATTTCTCATAAATGACCATGGGAGTCATTACAAGTACAGCTAGAAGAAAGGTATTGCCTCAAAACAAGAAGACAGGTGCAAGAGTGATTACATAACATGGAACTGAAATGCACAAAAACAGCTCAAGCTGGTGAAATATATTCAAACAACAAATTATCCCTCCGGTGGTCATGTGAGAATGGATAGTGGTGGGGAAAGGAAAAGATTGAATTGTTACATAGCTCTATTTGCATGTCTCAATTATAGATGGTTGCAACTAATTCAAAAATCAGGGACAAAAGCAATATCAAATGCCTCAATATTTATTCTGGTTTTTAGCTTGCAAAAACACTTGGGCATACCACGAAAAGTCAAATCAAAAGCCAGAGATGGTTGTATATCTATCTTCAAACATCAAGGAGTAGGCGACGTGGATCTTCTACCACATCTTTAATCCTTCTCAAAAAGTATACTGCCTCTCTTCCATCAATCAGCCTATGGTCATATGTCAGCGCAATGTACATCATCGGTCTTGGGACAATGTCACCTCCAACAACCATTGGACGGTTCACTATTGAATGCATTCCCAAGATAGCAGACTACAAAATCAAGCAATAAACATGAATTGTGAGATGGCTATACGGGAAATTTCAAACCTTGTTCTCTCAATTAGGACAAGTACCTGAGGAGGATTTATGATTGGGGTACTTAAAAGACTTCCATACACGCCACCATTGGATATTGTGAACGATCCCCCAGCCATTTCATCAATAGAGATGGTTCCATTAGTTGCCTTCTTAGCAAGCTCATTTATTATCTTTTCTATCTCAGCAAAATTCATCTTGTCAGCGTTGCGGAGAACAGGGACAACAAGACCCTAAAACAATTAGAAAAGGAAAGTTGGAAAATACTTCCAATAAACTCAGAGTAGTGTCTGACTCAAAAGAAGGCAAAAGGGCAAATTTGACACATCAGATGACAGATTGTCTATAAACTGTCAATTTAATTCAAATTTGGGGTCAAAGAAACGCATGCCTTTGGGGTGCCAACAGCTATACTGATGTCTACATAGTCCCGATAAATGATGTCATCACCATCAATAACTGCATTAACTATAGGTTGATTCTGGAGTGCACTAACTGCTGCCTGAAATTTAGTATAAGATCTTTCTCATTAGAGTTTGTCAATGAAAATATATAAAAAAAATTGTGAACATTCATACTCTTCATACCTTCACAAATCCAGACATGAGTCCTAACTTCACACCATGCTTTTCAACAAATGCATCTTTGTACTCGGATCGGAGCTTCATCAAATTTGTCCTGCAATAAGAAGGATTGAAGAAAGTGTACAACTAATATAATGGGTGCATAGCAAGCTCTTTGTGGGCTATGACTAATGGCTCCCACACCTCTAATGTATCAGAAGAACAGAAACAGTCTGCTTACAGGATGTCAACTTGAGAAAGATGCGTAAGTTATAACCTCAAATATCACTAGCTACAAAAATATATCACAAAAAAGAAAGAGGTACTAAAATTTGAACCTTCTAAATCACACAAATAGACCAATTTAAGTCATCTAAAGGAACTGTACATGGACCTTTCCTATTTGCTTTGGTGTGCCTACATTGAACGGGTGTGATATGTATGGAAATTTTGCGTGGGCAAGAAAAAAGTAGCCCAGTGCACTAAGTTCCTGCTATGCACAGGGTCCTGGGAAGGACTGGACCACAAGAGTCTATTCGCAGCCTTACCCTGCATTTTTGCAAGAGGCTTCCTCAGCTCGAATTCATGATGACAAAAATTAACATGTCAGTACCATACACACATATTAAATATGTACCCTTCTATGAATCCATGCGGCATAGATCAAGTTGTCAAAGGACTTGTGTTATGTTTTTGATAACATTAGGCTTAAGCTACAACAGATGACAAAGAACACAAATTTGTTTATCAAAATAACAATCAAAACTTACATATCAACTTCATTGAATGTAGTCAACAATGCGAATGTATTCTGAGAATCTTTCAAACGAGTGGCAACTCTTTTCCTGAGCCTAGTCATGGGAACCTATCATCAAGGGAGATTCAGATGTTGCTACTCAGTAATTGAGGCAGATTCTCAAATGAATAGTGCCATAACAATAAACTTTTTAAAAGGTTCAACAGGTTAAAGAGACTTACTCGTCTTTCCCGCTCTTTAGGGGGAAGTTGGGGTTCTGTAGCAGAACGTTTAGGAGGGAGTGAAGTTTCCTTAGACTTCTCCTTCACAGGAGTTTTCTCAACTTTGGGTTTCATCTCTTGCTCTTTTTTCTCTTGAACGGGAGAAGGTTGCTTCAGAGCTTCTTTTTCAGATGGCTTCTCAGATGGAGCAACATGATCTACAGTTTCCACACCCTCACCAGATTTTGAAATGATAGCAACCTTGTAACCTGGTTCCACAGTGTCTCCTTCCTTAGCTACAAACTATAAATGTCCAAAAGCAAATGCAAAATCCATTGACATCAAAATAACAAATGCTTAATAAACCTGGGGAAGAAAATGAAGAATTCGAGTGTTACAAAAAAATGCTATTCTACCTCTTGGATTACACCGGCTTCAGGACTGGTTACATCAATTGTTACCTGGATGACATTTAAGCCATTAACCTCCACCGAAACTCACAAAAAATTGGAGTTAAATTAATTAAACACGTCCAATTACCTTATCTGTTTCAATCTGAGCAATTGGCTCATCAACTTCTACTTTGTCACCAGGATCTGCATAAAAAAGAATTAGAGATTAAACGAACCAAGTGATAAAGAACAAAGAAATCATCTTGGACAATAGCAAAAAAACATACTCTTCAGCAAGTTAACCAGTGTGCCGTCGCTTATGGATTCACCCATATAAGGAACAACAACATCAACCAGATCATCTTTGGTAGAAACACATGACGCAAAAACAAAAAAAGGGGCACAAAATGTTAGTAACTGTATCACATTGCAGAGAAAATTGACCACAGTAGGAGTACTTTAAGCATTTTCTAAACTATTAATAAAATTGTCAGACATCTCACTGATAGTCATCATTCAACCCCACTTTAAGGGTTGGCACATCTTATGATAATCCAACTCTGTGGAATTCATATATATAGCAATGAAAACAAAGTGATGAGAAGTAATTTCACCACTGCATTGAGAAACAACTAATTGTGCACACATTGAATACATGAGTTAAAAGTCTTTCTAAGGAACTTGCTAGACATAACACAGGTACTCATCACTAAATTCCATTAATGCAGTACAAGCATATGATTCCTTCACTTTGGATTAACATATTTCAACATGTCCATTCAGCTGACTTCATGAACTAAACTACTAATAACGAAAATAGAAGGGTAAAAGTCCAAATGTTCTTGTGTATTCATACTTAATCCCAACCGAGCCCAATAGAAGAAAAAGGGATAACACTGAAAAGAAGACTCGAAATGGAAACAAGAAGATGAACGAGAACAAACATCCAACCAGTCCACCTTTTTTATACAACATATGGAGTATAAAGAAATTGTAAATTTCCAATGAATACTAAATTCCATTCCATTCCAAGTAGCTATCTCTGTATCTTTAGATAGATAAATGCAAATTAATCATTCAATCTCAGATAGGAATTTGCATATCACCGTAATTAACATGTTAAAAGTTAGAAATCATAATGGAATAACAAAGGAACCTGCAAAGATCAATTAATATCTATATACGATCTCAATATTAAAACAAAAACCGAGAAGTAAACGGTTTCTTCTCTAAGGATATCAACAGGTAATAATCATTTCAGGAGTCAAAAACTAGCGAAGACATTTTAATTTTAAATAGTTACATGTTGGACATTAGCAGATGCATCATTATTAAGAGGCTTCAAGATAAGGTTTAAATCACTACTATAGAAGAATATACCACTATTTGAACAAAAAGGCCTGCTGCAAGTTTGTAGTGTTAGAATTGAATGAAGATTATCCACAGCTCCCCTGCAGACAATGAAATAATTCACATGGAGCAACAAAAAAGAGGAAAAAAAAAAAGTAGAAACAGCAGAATGTAGCAAAATCATCAATTCTCCCTCTTTACTCCGCAACCTCCACCAGTCAGGGTGCAGCATAAGAAAGAAAGGCTTAATAGGTGGCAACACTCCAAGCGCACTATCTCATCTTTTGTTATACAATTGGCGACGAAAATGGAGAACAATAGTTAAATATGATTTCAACTATTTTACTGCATATTAATAACAAGATACCCGGTGTAATCCTAAAGCAAGCAAAACTTACCCCTAACTCATGGAGGTAGGGTGACATTTCCCAAAAGACCCCGTTGCCCAAGTAACGCATATCAAAGCAACTCAAAAAAGGAAAATACAAAATTAAAAAAGACATAGCAAAATAATAGGGAAAACATTACAAAGCATTAAGAAAACATGGAACTGTAACAATTTTCAAATAATGTGATAGCAAAGCATTGGAAACAATAAATAGTAACAGAAATTGTAGTACAAGAAACTACAAAAAAAATGTTGTTGCTGCTACTACTGATATCAATGGAAAAACAAGTACAATACACCAAACTAACACCAAGCTTATCCCGCAAGAAGAGCGAAACAATACTTAACTACCTATTACCTCTCTACCCTAATCCACGACCTCCATATCTTTCTATCTAAGGTCATGTGCTCGATAAGTTGAAGATGTATCATGTCCTGAAAAATCTTTTCTTCAACATACCTCAACCTCTTCTCAAACCCACCAAAGTCAACCTCTCACATCTCCTCACTGAGGCGTCAACTCATCTCCTCTTCACATATCTCTCAGTTTCGCTTCCCTCATCTTGTCCATTGTCCACCACGACGGCCACTCCTACCTCGTCCAGGATATCTTTCTTTCCTAGTCTTATCTCTCCCAATGTTATCAATAGCGAAACGCGCAAAACATCTCTAAACTCTGTTGTGGCTTAAAGTGCAAATAAAAGTGTGAGCTTCAATAAAATAAAGGAGCAAAGGGAGTACAAATAGAAATATTTATATTTAGTCCAATACAAATAGTTATAAGCATGAATAACAAATTTATGAACAAAGAAATTGAAACACAATTACGATGAAGTGCACTATCAATTATCTAGTGGCGCCTCTTTAGGACTCATTAACAAGGAAAAGTATGCCTTAGAAACTTGATGACGATAGGGAAGCGCACAAAAAGCGAGGCGAAAGGCTTAACACGGTTTAAGCATCACTTCAGGACTTAAGCGCGCCTTTGATAAAACTTATCTCTCCTAGCACATCCACGCATCAACCTCAGCATCCTCATTTCTACATTTCTCATAATTTGAACATGAGAATTTTTTTACATAGTCGGCGTAACCGCCACTCCGTAGAACTTACTTTCTAAGTTTTGGTGGTAGTGGTGGAGCCACCTTCAGCGAAGGGTGGTCAGGTGCACACCTTTCTTAGAAATATTATATGGAGCATAAAAGTTAAATGTACCTATTATGAGTATATATTTAACTCTGAATACCCTTAACACAACTGAAAAGAAAATTTGCATACCCTTCGCCAAATTCCTGGCTCGCTACTATTTAGTGGTACATTCTTATCACACCAAACTTCAGAGGCGGACCTCTATTTCTTCCGTCCTGCACCAATACAATGTTTGACATTATCATCGATCTCCTATTTCCTTGAATTAGGACCCAAGATACTTGAAACTTTCTCTTAATGGTGGCCTATGCATCCCAAGATACTACATATCCAATATTTTATTTTGTGTTCCTTTCTTTACACTACAATTTACGAATTGACTTTAAGGGCGTAAAAGTGAAATACCTTTGTGGTCGGTGTTGCATTATTGATATAAGACATGTTGAAATAAATAGATAGTAGATGCACACACACACAATAGATTAATTTTGTTTATTAATCCACTTTTTCTACTGTTTCAAGATCATTCTTTTTGTTTTCTTATGGGTACAAAGACTTCTTTGAGTACACAAACTTATCTATGATCATCAAACTCCCTTACTCTCTGTTTCTATGACAAAGTTCTACTCCTATGGATGTCCCAAAATGCCTAAACAATAAAATCATTCACATCTTTTGCAACCACAAAGTTCAGTTCCCATAAGATACAGGATGGTCTCGTTATCAATGTTCAAGTCTTCAACAATTAACATATATTCTTCTACCCACAATGTGAACAAGAACGCAAGTCACTTTATTAATATATAGGTAAGAAGGTCAAAATGCCTTTAAATTGTGAAAAGTTGAACAAATATGCTCCATTAATAATTTGGTTCAAAAGATGCCCTTGTTGTTAGGAGTTTGGTCCAAAAATGCCCCTACAGTTACTTAATTGAGTCAAAAATGTCTTTTCCTAACAAACTTACCTTTTCTTTTTAAACACATTCTTTTCATTAAAAAATAGTGTTTCTAAAGAACTCTTTATTTCTTTTCTTTTAAATCTTTAACTAATAAAAAAGTTGGAAGTAATCTTTTTTTCTTTTTGATCTTGTTTTATCAATTAAAATAGAATAACCCCATGAAAGTTTTTAACTACTAAAGGCCACACATACAAGATCATAGTAAGTGCATTATTTATTTTCATTTAGATAATGATAAAATTCTCTCTTTCATATTTTATTAGGGAATTTATTTTACCTTTTTCCTTATTACCAATATTCACTATATATTCCATATTCATGGGGTTAGTTATTTGTTAGCAACAGTTTAGCTTATATGTGTTTGGAAGTCCTCAGCCATTGTATCGTATAAAAAGAATATATGTACTACTTATACCATGTATAGCAACATGTAGATCTTTATCTCTTTATAGCACGCACACATGCTATCCTTCTAACACGGCCTCAGCTCTTAAGTTGTCATTTAAGTTCAGGAAGACACATAGACAGCAGCCAAAACAAAGGTCTCTTCTTCCAGTAAAGCATAATCACAAAAAACAACGATCAGATATATAGCTAACAGAAATACTAAGATATGCAAAGATTAAAAAACAAATGTTGGTTTCACCTCCAAACATAGTAAGCAAGGTTGTCCTACGAGGAGGAAAACAGGAAGGCTAATTGAAGGAAGCATATTGTGCATCTTTTCATTCTACACACCATTACAAAAGCAGATCTCCTAGTAACGAAAATGGTTACTAACCTTTCCAGCCTCAAGTTCATCGAACATTCTGTATGAGAAACTAGGAGTTAATAACAACTGCAACAAGAGGTGAATATACTAAATTTTGTCACAATGATTACCAGGTAAAACAAGGTGACTGAAATGACGAGCGCGACCACATTGGCTAGGAAGAAGTAAGATCTGTTGACATGTGAAAAGTATTTTTATGTTAAAATCTCAAATAGAACGAAGTATACAAGGAAAAGAAAGGAGCATAGCCAGTCTAAAGATATGAGACTGGGATTTCAAAAGACGAATAACATCCAGAAATTAGAGGACCCAAAAAAAAGATAAAAGCCTGGATAACTATCAGATGGTTTATCCCAGACAATATATTATGAATTCTGAAACCTAGTTAATTCATAACAGAATCTTATCAGAAGCAATCACAGCCGAAAGCTAGCATGTAGCAGCATATAAGGACAAGTAGAAGGGAAAAAGCACATGAGATCTAAGGACTTACATCATACAGTTTGAACCCAATTTACCTAATCAAAGGAAATTAAATTTGATGAACAGTACACCCTGTTCCGATAACCTGATATTCTGATAAAAACAATACTGTCATTTCATTGATGAAAGACTATTGGCAGTCATCAAATACATCAATCCAATAGCTCAATAATGTAAAAAGGTACTCCGGTGCACTAAAGCACCCGCTATGCGCGAGGTCTGGGAAAGGGCTGCACCAGTGTTATTAATGGCGCTCGCCATTCGCCTTTGGCGACGTGGCGAGGTGAGGCGACACACCATCGCCATTGGAGCCTGTGACGAGGCGAAATTGAAAAGGCGACAAAATGGTGACAATGGCGACATGACGATGAGGCGACGCAGCGACGGAAAGGCGACGCGGCGACGCAGCGACGGAAAGGCGACGCAGCGACGGAAAGGCGACACCTTTGTATTTTTTTTTAAAAGGCGGAAA
>JBDJHY010000014.1:35172-47172 GCA_039654485.1 Withania somnifera | reverse complement strand
TCTGGATCTGGCTTCGCTTTACGAACTGTGTTCACGCTTCGAAAGGTAAGTCTATTTTTGGCACACTTTGTATGTCATACATGTTGGTTATGCTATTTATTATTCATGTAAGAGAAAGATCATGACAACGCTGCTGCTGCGTAAAATATATATTCCAACACAAGTACCTAAGTATTACAAGTAAGCACCCTCAATTTGTCAAAAATCACAGAATGCATAGAAAGATAAGAATAAATAGAGTAGCCATTCCAGCATCTGATCTTCTTTAAGACAGACTAGAAAGGATTTGATCAAAAGGAGATTCAGATTCAATATAAGGAATAAGCCAACAGTTTGAAACATGGTCGGTTGCATCATGGAAAGTAGGATTATCAACTTAAGGCGCTCAATACTCAAAGCAATGGGATATAATTCAACTGTTAACAACATAAGCAGAACTTTCTTAATCCTGAATTTCGGAATCCACCAGGTCATGTGGTAAACTCTCGCAGAAACAAATTCCTAGGGAACTGTCTCCTCAGCAGATCTTGATTACTTACTTGAATAAATAAATTTCAGCATCTATACCTATAGCCAGTAAAGTATACTGCTCTTGGGAACTCCTGCACTAATTTTTCTAACCTTCATTTCTACACTTACAACGCTCACATAAAACACCCCAAATAAACAGCAGAAAGCCTGGGAAAAGGGATAAAGTGAGAGGGAGAACATTTGTTGCTCTTAAAGGATCTTCTTCCGGTCAATTAAGAAACGAGCCATACAGGGGAGTTAAAGGGAGACAAAATACTTAATCATGCATCAAAGAAGAAATTCATCTCATTTAGTGATTCAAGAGAATCATGAACTTGAAACTTCTCTGATTATAAGCCTCCATCAAGCTTCTGTGTGCAAAAGGAGTCAATGAAACACATAAAGGATATCCAAATTACAAAACAATCAAAATCAACGCAGCTAGGTAAGTGCATCTGCTCCAGCAACAATCTCCAATATCTCACCTGTGATCTTCGCCTGTCTTTCCCGATTATAAGCAACAGAAAGGTTCCTCCTCAACTCAACCGCATTATCAGTGGCACTACTCATTGCATTCATCCTAGCTGCAAGTTCACTTGCAAATGACTCTTGAAGTGCCCTCAAAATCTGGCTATTCAAATAGAGAGGCATCATTGCATCAAGAATCTGAGCAGGATCTTGCTCAAACTCTAAATTAGGCAAATATGTCCCCTTTTTCACCCTCAAATGATCCCTCACCACAGTCAATTTTCCTCCCTTAGTTGTCAACCTAAAAAACTCATCTTCATTAACATCAACACTTCTCCCATTCATATCGAACACCTCTCCTTTCGATGTCAATGGAAGCAATGTATGTATTACCGGTTCAGATTTAATCAATGAAACAAACTTAGTATACAAAAGCTCTACTTTATCAACTTCTTCACTCACAAACAAAGAAAAAACATCATCAGCTATAACCTGAGCCTCTTTCGTTGTCGGAAAACTCTCTCCTTTAACAAATCTATCAACAAATTTACCGTTTCTTCGACGAAAATAAGCATTACCCTTTTTACCAACACTAATCAAAGTGTACTCAATCCCAAGATTCGTCAATTCCTCCATACGAGTCTCAGCTTTTTTGAGTATTCCATTATTGAAACCCCCACAAAGACCTCTTTCACCAGTGATAACAACAAGGACCACTTTCTTTACAGGCCTGATATCTGTTAAGGGAATCTCTACATCTTCTAATTGAAGCTGTTGGCTAATGTTGTACAACATATCAACAAGTGTTTCAGAAAATGGTCTGCTACTAATCACTGCTTCTTGGGCTCTGCGAATCTTGGCGGCTGCAACTAATTTCATTGCTTCTGTAATCTTCTGGGTATTTTTAGCTGTCTTCATTCTTTCTCGTAGTTCACGAATACCGCACTGAATCGAGGGCAAGGGCAGTTTCAGTGATTGGAAAGTGGGATTTCTAGCATTTAAAATGGGAATTTTGACGAGATGAGAAATGGAAGACAGTGAAGAGGAGTCATAAATAGGACTTTTTGATAAAATTCTTATGGAAGAAGCCATCAATTTGCTATTGTATGCGAAAGGGTTTTAGATGAGTTTTTTGGGTATCTATTTTTTGGTTTATCAGAAAGGAGTTTTGAATAGGTTGCTGGTCCGCTTTTCCGGCAATAGGTACTCGTTTTGTACTTCTGTTGGTAAGTGATGTTCAATGACTTCAATCAGCACAAGGCTGCCTAAAATGATTCTTCCTCCACCGCATTTTCCTCAGATAGCTAAGAATTGAATTTGGTATAATCATATAATTTGAAATATTTGGTTGATGTCTTAATTATTTGATTAATAGGTAATTAAATATAATTAGTAGAAAATTATATTCTTTAATTTATAATTTTATGATGTAATTCTAAAGTTATTTTAGTAAAAAAAAATTAGTTTTATTATTATTTTTTAATTTTTTTTATTATTCTAATATTTATAAAATTATATTTGTATTTTATATTATTTATATTTCATTGTCATACTTCTTATTTCTCAATCTTTACTTGTTGTAATTTCATGCAATTGTTCTTATTATTTATTTTTATATTTAACATAATTGTATTAATATTTTAATTTTTAAATTAATGTAGAAGTCACTGTTATATAAAGTTATAAGCTTTGTATTTTTCCTTTGAACTATATTTATGTACATTATATTAAGATTTGACATAAGAGTAACTTTTTTTTATTTTGAATTTTAAACTTATATTATATTTTCAGCTTTAATTTATTTATCTAGTAGTATTGACTTGATATTTCAAATGGAAATCAGTTATTTTTTCAATTAGAATTGAAAGATTTTGTTTAGTGGTATTGACTTGATATTTCACATTGCAAGTAGCTGGGGCAAAGCCCGCTTTCTTCGCTCCGCGAATGAGAGAGAAAGTCAGAGGAAAAAACACGTTCTTCAGTTAGAATTAATAGATTATCTTTTTGTCAAATGTCTCAATTATGTTTGACATTATATTTATAATTATTAATTTTTGTGTTAAACACACACACACACACACACATATATATATATATATTACCTAATTTAATAAAATTTGTAAAGACTCTTATTTGTTAAATATTAACTTTAATATTAATAATTAATTCTTATTCTAAAAAATTTAAATAATCATGTAATTACACTTGTACAACCAAATAATACACGTGTTTACATTGTGGCAACCAAGGTCCTCATAATTACTAGGTTGTTAACTACTACATTATAATTATATCAATTTCAATTACCAAGTGATTTTCCAAATAGACCCTAAGCCATTTTACTTGCAAAATTTATGTCTAATATGATGATCCACCAAATCATCACGCTCCGTAAGCACCACATGGTGCAAACCTATCCATGTGGAAGGCTTATATAGGAGGAAGAATGGTTATAAGTAAAACAATCCAGACATATACGGAGAGAAGACTAGTCCTTTATAGAATATTGTAGAATAACAGAGAGATTTCCATAAAAGAAACTAGAATTTCATGTATTTATATGAAAAGCCCTTAAAATTTTCTACATATGTAGAAAATTTTAGAGAATAAACTTATTTATAAATATATAGGAACTTGTATTGTAATTAATATTTACACATTAACCCCTAGGAGAGTATCATAAATAGAGGAGCACTCATTTGTAAAGAAATCAAGTAAAATCAATCAAGTACTTCGCAATACAAATCTTCCTAGAAATTCTCTTGTGTTATTTATGCCATTCTCTTAGCGATTGCTAATGTTTTAGGTTGACGTGGCATAGCAAGATTGTGACCAAGTGATGCAAGATCATGAGCAAATTATCAAGTGTCGTACGTGCGCTTAGTTAAAGACTAAGAACGTGGCAACGTAGTATCAAAGCAAAGTCTACCTAAGGAAAAGACAAACAATAGAGAACTCAATACTGCTAACACCTTATCTAACATCACTCAGGATTTTGTTGGCAAGAAGGCTGGTAGCAGAAAGAGGAATGTCGCTAATAAGAGTAAGGAGGTACTGCTTGAGGTTGTGACAAGCAAAGGTTTTACATCCTAGAAACCATCTACCACAGAAAAGAGTAAAGATATAGTAGAGGTCCTTCTCGAGGACGTATCGCTCCATAAGGAGTGGATTATGAAGGTTAATACGGGGATGGACGTCGTTGAGATCTTTGTTTGGCAATTGGGTAAAGTGGAGGATACTTTTGGCATTCCTGAGGGGAATACACTTGAAAAGATTAAGAGCTTTCAAAATGACTTATAGGGGTGTACACAGGATAAGATAGGTAGAGTGTAGACTTATGGAGGCATTAAGTATTATTGATTCTATGAAGGAAAAGATAGAAAAACTCGAGGAGCAGGTCAATATTCAAATAGATTCAAGATGTTCAAGAAGTAACTTTCTTTAGCACCTGGAGAATTATTTCAAGCATGAAAAAGTGAGGAATGACGAAGTCAAGATCAACACAGTTGTCTTGTACCTATCAGAGACTTCCATGAAATAGTAAAGAAGGAAAATGGTTGATGCTAATAGGTTCGTGCACTATTAGCACATGGGATCAATTTAAGTCTGATTCAAGTGTTAGTTCTTCCCAAATAATGTCCTTTATGAGTCAAAAAGAAAACTTAGGGAGCTGAAGAAGACAGGGAATATACTCGATTATGTGAAAGACTTTACCAATCTTATGCTCCAACTTCCCAATCTTATCGGTGATAACTTGTTATTTCACTTCATGGATGAGTTGCAGAATTGGTCAAAACAAGAGTTACAATATCGATAGTCAAGAAAATAACCAAGTTATTATGAAGGCTTAGTATTTTATGGGTTTCAGATATGAGGAGTATGATAGAGGTAATGGCTAGAGAGTAGCAATAATAAAGGTGGGAAAACCTATGGCAAATGTAAGGAAATACATCAACAACACTCCAATACTTAAGATACTAATAAATTCAATAAGAAGAAGTCAACTGGCCAAAAAGTCTATATCGAGAAGAAAGCACGAGCAGAGAAAAAGAAATACTATGTATATAAAAAACCATACAACTTCCAAGATTGTCCCAACTTAAAGAGCCTCAATGCCATGATGCGTGAGCTGAAGGAGTATATGCAAGGAGAAAGTTTGATCACAACTTAATTGAGGTGATTGTACTTTGTGGAGCCATTATAAAGTCCGTTAACAAGCCCCACCAAAAAAGAAATTAATACGTTGATGTTACCATGACCAATAAGTCCCCTAATGCACTTTTAGATATTAAAGGAACTCATAATTTTATTATTGAGGCTACAAAAAAGAGATTAGAGTTGAAGATCGTTCCAACCCAGTCTTGAGGCACAAAATGCTCATGGTATAACCAATCATGTTAGTGCCAAATTGGGAACTTAGAAAGGTACGATAACCTTTACTGTTACAAGGATGGATATCTTTGATAGTATTCTAGGATAAGAGTTTATTAGACATTATCATACTATGATTGAATCCTATCTCCATTATCTTTTCATCATTGAGAAAAAAGCTTGCACGATACCCACAAAGTCTAAGCCACAAGGATAGAGTCAAGCACCACTAATAGCTATGCATCTTGTGATAGGCCTTAAGAAGGAAAATTCGATGTTCACTAAAAAAGCAACGACCGGAGAAAACTATATGGGAGTGATATGAAAACTTTTGGCAATTTGAAGACAAAATTCAAAAGTTTATACAACGCTAATGCGCCGCGATTGTCGCAACATCAGGTGGAGGAGAGTGTGATGAATCGCCAAATTATCACGACATGTAGGCGTCACATGACACAAAGTTGTCCATATGAAAGGCTTATATAGGAGAAAGACTAGTCCTTAATGAAATATTGTAGAGATATGTGGAGATAAGGCTAGTCCTTAGTAGATATTCTAGAATAATAGAGAGTTTTTTCATGAAAGAACCTAGAATTGTATGAAGTTGCATTAAAATACCTTAGATATTCTAGGTATGTAGAGAATTCTAGAGAAGAGACCTATTTATAAATATGAAGGGACTTCTGTAGTAATTTGTATTTACATATTAGCCCTTAGGAGAGTATTATAAATGGAGGGGCACACATTTGTAAAGAAATCAAGTAAAATCAATCAATTTCTCCGCAATACAAATCTTTCTAGCAATTTTTTCTGTTATTTCTACCATTTTCTTAGCGATTCCAAGTGTCTTAGTCTGACTTGACATAGAAAAATTATGAGAAAGTGATGTAAGATCGTGAGCAAATTGTCAAGTGTTGCACGCGCTCTTAATTGAAGACCAAGAACGTGACACTAAAATGATAAAGAAACTCTAAGGATGGCAAGTTCGATCAGCTCAAGTCAAAACTCTTACTAATTAGTGTTTTAAGTTAAATGAAGTGTAAAATATATTATTAATTTAATTTTTTTTTTTGAAATACAACAATACCCTATTTATTCAAGTTCTGCAACTTCTTGACTTTTCACTTCTTCTCTTTATTTTCTCTCTCTAAGTATCGATCTTCTTCTTTTTTTTTTTTTTTTTCATTTCATGATCGCCATCTCACCGCCATTTTGCCATATTCCCTCGGTCATTTTTGCTTCGCGGTTATCGCTATTGCTTCCCCTACAATTAGTGTTTTGACTATTTTTAAAGGTAAGAATATTTTTTTCTCTGATAGTTAGTTTTGAGTTTTCTTGTATAAATGGTTACTTGGATTAAATTAAGAAAAAAGAAGAAAAGAAGAAGAACAAAATTAGTTTTATATAGCATTTTATTGTTGCATATCCTAATATATGTCATGTTCTTAAATTATTCTTGTTGTGATGTGTGATCTTAAATATGTTCTCGATTGTTATTATACTCTTTTGGTAAAAAAAAAAAAAAAATTCCTTGTGTTGGGTATTGTATTGGTGGTAAAACAAAAAGTGCATTTGTTGCAACACCCTCAAAACTTGCAGTGAATATATGAAATAATTGTTGTGGTCGTATAGCAAGTTCATTAAATTTAATCTCAAAAAAAAATTTTTAGTGTGGCGTGTATTCTTCAATATGTAATGCTTTATTGTTGTTGTACTCGTGGTTGAAAAATATATTGTTCTTAACTTTTATTGTACCTTTTGTGAGAAAACAATATTTTTGTGATTGATGTTAAATGATTGATTTTTGTATTGGTGATAAAAATATATGCATTTGATTCAGCAACTTCAGAACTCGCTGCTAATAAATGAAGCAGTTTTGAGGTTGCTATAAAAAGTCCATTAAATTTAATTTTAAAAATATATTTTTATTGCAGTGCGTATTATATATATTCTTTTTTCTTATTGGTGTACTCATGGTGAGAAAATATGTCTTATTGTTGCTTCCTTTGTGAGAAAATTTATACAAAAATAACCTATTCGTTCAAGATCTACAAATTTTCCTACTTCTCTCTATTTTCTCTCTCAAAGCCTCGATCTTCTTCTTCTTTATTTTATTTTTATTTTTTTGGTTTTCATTATCGTTGTTTTACCTCTATCTTGTCTCCGTCTCTTGGTTATTTTCGCTTCGCATTCATCGTTATTTCTCTCTCTATAATTAGAGTTTTGACTATTTTTAAAGGGAAAAATAATTTTTCTCTCTCATTTGTGAAAAATGGTGATTTGACTTAAATAAAAAATGAGTTTCACATATCTTATTGTTACATGTCCCAGTAAATATGCATGTTCTTAAATTATTTTGTTATGATATGTGTTCTTAGATACGTTGTTCTTGATTATTATGTTCTTAGATACGTTGTGCTTGATTATTATTACTCTTTTGTGAGAAAAAATATTTCCTTGAGGTTGAGTATTGTATTGGTTGTAAGAAACAAAATGCACTTACCGTAAAAACCTCAAAACTTGTAGTGAATAAATAAAGCATTGCTATAATAAGTCCATTAAATTTAACCTCAAAAAATATTTTTATTGTGGCGTATATTCTTAAATATATAATGTTTTATTATTGTTGTACTCATAATTAAAAAATATGTCATTTTATTTGTTGTTATACTTTTTTGTGAGAAAAAATAATATTTTTGTAATTGGTATTGAACGGTTGATTGTTAAACTGGTGATAAGTATAAAAATATACATTTGTGTCTAGCAACTTCAGAACTTATTGTGAATAAATGAAATATTTGTTAGGTTGCTATATCAAGTCCATTAAATTTAACTTTAGAAAAATATTCTTGTTGTGGTGTATATTTATATATGTTGTTTTTTACTTTTTTTATACTCATGGTGAGAAAATATGTTGTTGTTTTCTTTGTAATAATTTTTTTTTGTGGTTGGTGTTGAATTTGCTTTGGATGTCAGAAAGAACCATGTGTATTTGATGAAACAAACTCAATTTTTTTTGTGAATATATGAAATAATTGTTGTGAATGCTATAGAAAGTCAATTAAATTTAACCTCAAAAAAATACTCTCATTGTGACGTGTATTCTTAAATATGTAATATTTATTATTGTTTGTGAGAGAAAAATACATTTGTGATTGAATTTGAATGGTTGTTTGTAGTACTGTTGATGAGAATTAAAATATACATGTTGTTCAGTAACTTCAGAACTTGTGAATAAATCAAGCAGTTGCTGAAGTTGCTATAACAAGTCCATTAAATTTAACTTAAGAAAATATTTTTTTTGTGGTATATATTTATATATATTTTTTTATTATTATTGTACTCATGGTGAGAAAACATGCTGTTCTTACTTCTTGTTGCTTTCTTTGTGATAATTTTTATTTTTGTGATTGGTGTAGAATGGTCGGTTGTTGTTTTAGATGTCAGAAAGAAACATGTGCATTTAATGAAACAACCTCAAATTTTGTTGTGAATGAATGAAGAAATTGTTGAGGTTGCTATAACAAATCCATTAAATTTAACCTCAAAAAATATTTTCGTTGTGACGCATACTCATAAATATGTTAATTTTTACTATTGTTATACTTGTTGTGTAAAGAATGTGTTATTCTTACTTGTTGTACTCACAATTTTTGTAAGAAAAAAAAAATATTTTTGTGGCTAATATTGAAAGTTGATTGTTGTATTGATTGTGATAAAGAAAAATATGTATTTGGTACAGCTTAAAATTTATTGCAAACAAATAAAACAATCTTAAAATTTATTGCGAACAAATAAAGCAGTTGCTGATGCTGCAATAGAAAGTTTATTAAACTGATTTAAGTACTTTAGAAATTTCTAAAGTTGCTCCAGCTAATTTGTTAAATTTGTTGTAAGCACTTCAACAGTTATTGTATGAACTTGATTAATTGTTGTAGGTATTTCACCAACTATCGTTAACTAGAGTAATTTCTATAATAACTGCTGAAGTACTTACAATAGTTCCTTTACTTATATATTGCAGTTTATCTTTTTTAATTTTGAATAATTGGTTAAACTAATAGATTATCTTTTTAATGTGTGTAAATTAAATAGATCCAAGAAAAAAATATAGTAAAAGTGATTCTCCAACTAAAAGTTCAATGAAAAAATTAGTACAAAAAGACAGATAAGAGAATCAATTAAAAAATTCTATTGACAATGCCACGATGGATAATCGGGAAACCTAAAAAACAGGCAATCGAATAAGGATTTAGAGATCAAAAAATAAACAACAAGATCATAGAAGTCCAGAGAAGCAGTAAAAAAAAAAAATGAAAGAAAGAGATGATTCTATAAAAAATGCAGATGATTTTTTGCAAAAAGTAAAAAATAAAAATAAAGATACAGTAAAGTCAGAGAACATGAGGATAAAGAAATAGGGGTGAGTAAAGATCAAAATATTGACAAAAAAGATTAAGAATACTTTGAGGGTTAAGGCGATTGTGAAGAAGGATTTGATGTCCTAATTGAATAGAAAATAATTTATTTTAAAATTTTACTTCAGAAATATCCGATCTAGAGATAAAAAGAATCAAATTTTCTGCTAGATTGTCATCATTTGTTGAATATTTACATTTGTGTATTTAGTTGAATATTAAATTCTATCTATGTTGAATATTACAATTTGTGTTCATTAACTTTTTAACTTTTAAAATATTTTGTATCTAGCAATTGAAAAAAATTACTTTAGCAAGTGGATTAGTTGCTGAAAGTGTCAACTCGAAGCTACGATCAAATCCATATCAATTGCTGAATTTTCTATAACAAGTCATTATTTGCTGAAAATATCCTAGCAATTTTTGAAATTTTTATAACAAGTTAAAAAACTAAATTTGTTAGTGATCTTAATTGAATATATGTTGAATCAAGTAAGTTAATTGCTGATTTTTTTAGCAATTGATGTAATCTGTTGCAACAAATAAGTTAGTTGCTAAGAATCTTAGTGATTATTGTAATTTACAATATCAAGTAAGTTAATTATTGAAAATTTCTTAGCAATTGTTGTAATCTTCTGTAGCAAGTTAGTTGCTAAGACATTTTTAGGAGTAGTTATAATCCGTTGCAGCAAGTAAGTTTTTAGAAATGTTCTAGCAATTATTGGATTTTCTATAACAAGTCAAAAAACTAGATTTGATAGTGATCTTGATTGAATATGCTGCAGCAGGTAAGTTAGTTACTGAATTTCTTAGCAATTGATATAATTTACTACAGAAAGTAAGTAAGTAAGATAAGAACATAAGTAAAAAAGTTCACAAAGAACTGTCGGACAACAAACAGCTACCTCGTATATCAACTCCAAACTAGAACCTCGGGCTTTGTATTGAAAAGAAAGTCATATTGTACTAGAATTCATATCTACACAAGTGCATAAAGGTACCAAGATGAATCAATGGGTACTCAGTAAGTATCCCTGTCTGGATTTAAAATAAAGTGCTGACAAGCACTAACTATCTTGACACACCAATAACAATTCTTCCAAACACCAAGCTGCAAGTAGGAAACATAACCAGCAAAATATAGAAATAATGGAAGATACTGAGCATAGAGAAATGTCAACAGTAAATCAAATAGTTCAAATAATCAACAAAAATTGAATTCATATCCAAAGAATAAAGTATCAAAACATGGCATCACTGGCCAATTCAAAGATAAAACATCAACATCAAGTGAAATTAATTCGAACAAATGTCAAGCGCGATATATCATCCTTAGCCATTCAGAGGAAGGTATTCCTTCTCGGGTCAACCCACAACCCATGAAAATATCCCACTAGTTATGTTACAGCCTCGTGGATAGAGTCCTTAACACATCAATTAGTTTTCAACACACAAGTAAATTCACAGTAAGACAGGTATATCTTGCATACTGAAAAATGAACACACAGGATGAATTCTAAAAGAAATAGGTCAAAATAATTAGTCATCAATAGCAGTACCAATAATCCTATGATTCCAATCCCTTTCAAGACCAAACTGTCCCTTATCAACTCATTATTATAGGGACTTTATCACTGTTTCTCATCATCTTTAGAAAGTTTTTTCATTTCAATTTCATAAAAGTGTAAATAATCTCATCTCATTAGTACTTGAATAAGTCCTAAAATATTATCATAATCAGCCATCTCAAGCTCATAATATCATTCAAGAATAAATAAGTGGGACAATTTCATATCAACATCAAATGAATATACTAGATAATCCATTTCATGCATGCTCACAGAGTATGAAATCAACCACGTACAAGAGTTAATGTATGTACTATACAATATAATTCCATGTGATATGATGAATGTTTATCCAAAATACCTTAGAAACATCGAAAATAGCGCATCAACCATTGCATTTCATATCATATATCAATATCATGATAATACCGAGAATTACATATCGGTCCTTGCCTTTTATATCCTAACTCAGTATTATGACCATGAAGGAAATAACACATTTGCCTAGCCTTTTATATCATATCTCAATATCATGATAATGCTGAGAATAACACATCATTCGATGCCTTTTATATCGTAAATCAATATCATGACAATGCTGGGATTAACACATCGATCCCTTGCCATTTATATCACATTCCTCTTTGTCTTTATTTTTTACTATA
>JBDJHY010000014.1:6078-21806 GCA_039654485.1 Withania somnifera | reverse complement strand
TCATGATTTGCCGAGTATGGCTTGATGAGAATATTGATATGAGGCATGGATGCTAGATTTAAGACCCTAGAGGCTCTGTGATTTGGGATGTGAGGTACTGATGATCTATTTTTTTGTCAAAGAATTAAATTTAGAGATCGTACGTGGTGATATACCTCCATGGACCTTACCTCTAAGATACGGTGATGCAGAGGGGGGTTATAGGATGCAGGAAAGATATACCAAAAATATTTAGGTTATCCTTCCTTGGGTTCTGCCTGCTGGACCTATGGGTACGGAGTAGAAACGTACGCAGGAATGGTTACTTCATATAATTGTATTTACTTTTCCG
Organism: Withania somnifera; assembly: GCA_039654485.1. Classification (NCBI taxonomy): domain Eukaryota; kingdom Viridiplantae; phylum Streptophyta; class Magnoliopsida; order Solanales; family Solanaceae; genus Withania; species Withania somnifera. The sequence goes on along the minus strand of JBDJHY010000014.1, from coordinate 21,475 downwards.
AACTTATTTTCTTTAGTGTAGCCCTAGTAGTATGGTGATGCCTACGGGTGAGCGTATTTCTGCGTATGTTGCGCTTCTTTATGGGGGACTTGTCTGCGCTTACTTGCATTACTTTATTATTCTTATTACTACTTAGTTATTATTATTGGCTAATAGATACTTCATGTTATGTGGGATATTGTGCTTTATACTATTATTCATTCATCTACCGTTTACTTGATATTACCGGTACAGCATCCAAGTTCTCGTCCAGTCTTCTTTTGACACCTGTTTATTGTATTATTATTCACATATAATGTTGCACGGATTTTGGGTATGTTTTTCTTCATTGCCTGAGATCCTGTTATGTAATTAGCTAACGATACATATCAACTTGTACTTGATTCTTATTTGAGTAGCTAGCTTCCTTGTTGTACTATTTGCTTCGGACCCTCTTTTTTGTATTTCGTTATTTACTAGTGTTATTATTGTTATGTGCTCAGTGGGACCTCGAAGCCTACTGGGTACGGGTTGTTTCAACAGCTTGTACTGATATTACACTTGTACATGTATAGATTCGAATACAGATGCCCGACCGTGATTACCGATAGATGTTTGTACAGATCACATTCTATTTCATAGATTTAGGGTGAGCTTGGCGACTGACTTACCTTTTTCTCTTCGGCATTAGCATTTCTATTTGGTCTTTATGTATTTTCGGAGATACAGTTGTATTAAGCATTTTGATTTCTTATTTTGTACTTTGTGGTTCGTATGACACTGATACCGAATTTTGAGAATATTATTTTTACTTTATTACTTTTGCTTATTTCACTTAAATATTGTTATTTTAAATTGTGCTTTTCGCATTTGATATAGTAGTTCTCTATTTCGGCTACGGATTACGTGGTTGGTTCTCCTACTGGTGGTATAGTAGGTGCCATCATGATTCGTAGAATTGGGTCGTGAAAATATTAAACTCCATATTGCTCACATGATTTATGTCGGTTAAGAGAATATTCCACCTATGTTCAGCTCATTCAGATTTCAGGTTAGCTCTCAGTAACAATATTTAGTTACAACTTCAGTATTCAGCATGCTTTATGGATATAGATTTTGATGCATGACTTATCAGCATTTTAGTTATACAATTCAGTTCAGTATTTCTAATGCTATTAGCTTTTCAGTTTACTCCATAATGTATTTAATTTATTATATCTCACTTATAATTTCATTCCAGTTTGTGATTCTACATTAGCCTATTAGTTTATCTTATTTACTTTTAGTTTAACATTTGTACATATACTTGTATATTCAGATTATTGCATGTGCATGTCTACATACTCAGTACATTTCCAAAGTACTGACGCATAATTTTTTCCTACAGTCACAATATATATTCAGGTCATCCATCTTGCGCTCAGGATTATCTTAGATCACCATTTAGCTTTCAAGCATTGTTGAGTCCTCATAGCTTCGGGACAGAGATGATAGTTAGATCAGACTTCATTTATTCCTTTAGTTCATTTTGGTTTTCAGAATTTTTTTAGAGCTAGAGATCTGTTCTAGCCAGTTCATTCTTATGTAGTAGAGGCTTTTTCATACACAGTATTTGGTATTCAGCTATTGAATTGGGTTTTTGTTTTAATCTAGTGTAGTCACTATTATTATATTCAACCAGCCCATTACAGTTGGTATCATTGCTTCCGTCGTATTCTTACTGTTGTTTTAGTAGTGTCAGATATCATGGTTAGCTTGGGAAACTCGCGGTTCCAAGTACCTTGTCCCATCTAGGGTATAGAGTCGAGGTACAATAAAAGATTCATGGTATTTCCAAAAATTCTTGTAACGATAAAACTGATTGGAATAAAATATGACATTTGAAAAAATAAGGATAAGGATACCTATTTTGATTCGAAAGGCTAAGGACTCATCTTCAAGAAGCGAGACTTGGGTTCTTATTTCTTTTTCAGGTTATGGTGATATTAGCATGTGTTTATCGGATGAGTTATAAGCTATTGAGTATGCTTAGACAATAAAGCCTACAAATGTTCATTCTTAGTGTTATATATTTTTGGATAAGCTTGAGGCAGGGGCTTTTGATGATATTATTATAGATATGATTTTGTTGTGACTTTCAATTCGCTTTAGTTTTATTCGGACATGGACCTGGCTTTTAGCTTATTTTAAACTTTTTAGCCTAAAAATAAATGCTTAAAAATACTTTTTTATCTTTCTCATACACCATATAAACTTAAAAAGAAATTTTGAAGGCCAAAAATACTTAAAACAAGTCAATCCAAACATCCCCAATTAGCTCATTATGATTTTGCACAGTTTAATGGATGAGTACTTTAATTGAATGCACATATCTAAGTTATAATGCTCCTAAAGATCAAGATGGTTCAAATGCAGGTTAGGTGTTTGACTGAAATTCGATGTGATTCTAGAATTTGAATACTCTTGACAGCAAACAAGGAAACTTGAAGTTAGGTAGCAAATAAATTGTAATACTACTAATAAAAAAACATTACAACTACAAGAATTGCCAGTGTTGGAAATAAACCTATAAGTACATCATATAATAGGATCTAACTTTAAGAAAACAGAACTGATTTAAAGGCTTTAATCGTTACATGCAAGTCACTTCTAATAAGTTATCGACTAAAGATGTGGCCATTAGTACAACTGCTATTTATGTGGCTAAATAAGATAACTCGAACACTCAGTATAGTTGAGAAAGCAAGGTAACGATCGATGTTTAAGATCAAATTGATTCTCTAGGTCATCGTCATGTGGTACAATCACGAGCTTCTCCAATTAAGCTTTATGTTTATCCTAAATTGAATATGATTAACTCTCTAATAAATTGACTCAATGTCCAAGCTATGTAGATAGATAATTAATCACTTTTAGTGGGTAAAAAGGTTTTACAAGTGAGAGTCAATAGACTGGCTAGGTGGAAGAAGAGGATGAACATGTCACACTTCACATTAAACTAAGCCCTGAAGCAGCAACTTTTGTGCCTAAGGGTAGTGGCATTGCAAGTATTTCATCTCCATTACATATTGCATGATGATTTGTTTTAGCATGTATTACGTTCAAAAGTCTTCTGTCAGTGAAAGGGGCTTTTTAATGCATTGGTAAATTCTACTGTTGGAAAGCAAACTTCTGTTACACCTATTAAAACTAAGAACAATATTTAAAATATCGGCAGTAATAATTTCTCCAAAAATAGATTTGCTAACCTATAAGCTGAGGACATCTTTGAGGAATGTAAGGAAGAGGATATATTGAATCATTGTTTTTGCAGTGGGGGATACATTTATTTCTCCCAAGGAAACAATGCAAAAAAAAACATGGAAGAAAAGATAGTTAGAATGGTATGGTGACTAACGAGTTTGTTTTGAGGCATCTACCAGAGCCGCTGACAAGGAAGAATCATATGAAAATATTAATAACTTCAATTAAAAATATTCAATAACTCTATAAAGAAGTGATTAGCTATAAGTATTATTCGACATATTTAAAGGATAAAACAAAGAAAATAGTTCAGGATACTTTAGAAGGAGAATCGATCTTTTTACAATTCAAACATTTATAAAAGAAAGTTTGATTACTCAACTTTCTTCATGTCTTTTATAATTATGCACTACTTAAACATTCTTGTTTGTAATATCATCATAATGTATTATAAACTCTACTATGATCACAAAATACCTAGTTATCTTTAGCTTTTATTTTCTTTATGTTTGGTCAATTAGCAGAGGTTTATTACCTCATTAAGATTGAGGTCGAGTCCTCCTTGCGAGTACTTATCATTATTGATAATTATTTTTATTATTATTAATAAAAGTCCACTACATACACTGTCTAGTAGTATAAAATTAAAAAAATAAAAAACTTCGAAAATTAGTATGAAATCTATTTATTTTTTAATAACACATTTTTTTAGCTCAAAAAACACACCCTAAATTATGAATGTGGGGCCATGATCCTCCTATCATAGTGATAAGTGATCATGAACAGCATATGCATGACCTAGCACGTGAGTGGTAGCTCTAAGCTCTAAATGCACATCCCTCTTTGTATACTGATACTCCTATAAATGCAGTCTGCCTTTACTTTTAACAACTCTCTTTTCTTTCCAAAAGAAATTGAACTCTCTATTTCTACTTCTTTATTCTCTTCCATATCTGTCTGACCTTGCAGTCTTCTGAACTACACTAACTCATCCTTCGATGACGAACAACTGGTTTTCTTGCATTCAGAGTTTACTGGTGAAGAGTAAGGAGTGTGTTTTCACTTGGGTTTTCCTCAGATTTGCTGGTTTTTCTTCAGGACTCTTGTTGATGGTCATAAAGAATGCTATTTGGGCTCTTTTTATGTGCATTCTTGCTTTAGGTATGTGCATCTTTCTTTCACAAAATTGGACCTTAAGATGCATCCAAGGTTTAGCTTTTTGACATTGATTTCATTAGTTATATATTTAATATCTTCAGTCATTTCTGGTTGTAAAAGTGCGTTTTATCTCTATAAAGAGGAAGCAAATCACATACCTCCTGAACAATCTATTTGGTATAAACTATCACCCAAAACAACCAAACTCTCCCTTACGTCAAGTTGTTACTATACAATTTGAACTCATCGCATATATACCTGGTATTATGGGTTTAAAATATAAAATTTTAGTAGTGGGTTGGGTATTTAATTCATTGATAATGGTCAAATTAATTTTTTGTATCAGGAGGAGCAACAGTAGGGATAGTGACAGGAGCAATCAAAGGGCAGACAACAGAAACAGGGCTTTTCCGAGGGGCAGCAGTTGGTGCTGTGGCCGGAGCTATTACAACTGTCCAACTACTGGAACTTATACTTAACGGAGAGTCATTTTCTAAGGTAATTTAACAGTACATGAATTTGGAAGCCTTGAGAAAATCAGGGTATTCTTTCTTCTTAATTAGAAATTTAGATAGAAATAACTGATATCCAAATTTTTCAGGTTGCACTTGTATGTAGTCTAGTAAATGGGAAGGTATTCATGGAGTGGGTGAGTCCAGCAGTTCTCAAGGCTTACCAGTGGCAAGTAAGACATGAACTCCATTCAGAAGAGCATTTGAAGTTATTATTATAAGATTCGTTGCCTAATTAATTTATTGCGTTTCTTGAAATTCAGGTTAGTACTGTGGAGTCAAGTTTGAGGGAAATATCTGACATATTTGATACTAATGCAACCAAAGGGTTATCACCAGAAGTCATAAAGAAGCTGCCAACGTACAATTTCTGTTCAGTAAGTACCTGCGGAGAACCTCAAGAGGTCACTTGTGCAATTTGCCTGCAGGTGAGTCACTAAGCCTATTGTTTAACTTTACTTATATACACTGGAGTATAAAGAATCTATAATTGATGTTGTTTCCTAGGTAACTAATTCCATTGACATGATACTGGAAAAATTAATTTACATCGCTGGCGTATAAAAGTTGAATTCTAATCCAAATATGTATACCATGTAAACCAACATTTTTTCACCAGGGCAGTAAGTAATCTGTGCTGTGCAATTTTATCGTGATGTAGGATTTCATTGATGGCGACTCTGCAAGGCTGCTGCCAAGTTGTAAACATTTGTTCCACACACAATGCATAGATGAGTGGCTAATCACACATGGCAGCTGCCCAATTTGTAGAATAGAAATTTGATCGTATGCTCCTATTGGGAAACTAATTAGATTAATACTATTAAATCCTAAAGGAGAGAAAGTGCTGCAGTTGTTTCTGCAAACAACTTGTTTACAAAATGTATATTGTTCATCCATCGAAATTTGCAAATGAATGGAACCTATGTTCTTCCATTTGGAACTCTACTCTTGTTGAGCAAAACCATCCTCAGTTATTAGCTCCTCTTCCCTCTATATGTATGTTGGGTCTTTTTTCTTCTTTTTCGTATCATTTTATTTCTTCCTGTTTTCCGTTCTGCTTTGACCTCATTTCTCACTGTGACTGTATTCTTCGAGAAGTTCTTAGCTAGGCAGTCCATATTAGGTGCCTCTGCGGAACTCACGTTGGAAATGCTTGACACAATTGTATACTGAAATGACATCTCAGTTTGTACTTTTCACCTTAGGTTTCTGTCTTGACAAAAAGAACAGGACATATCTAATTCATCCAGAGTACTTATGTTCTCCATTTATTTAGGATAGTAACAACAGAGCTTGGTCTGAAGCATGATAACATTAAATATGACCGCCCCACCCCCATTCCACCCCACAAAAAGAAACAGACTCGGCATATTTCTTTCGAGATTGCAATCCCTATCGAGTCGGCAAGAAATGGTTAGCATAGGGAGGGGAGTTTTGAGTGTACGCTCTAAAAATGGGCTAGCATGCTGTTTAACAAAACCCTTGTCGCAGTATTTGGAGGGTAGCAATAAATATGCTACTATTTCTTCCAGCATTGTAAAATTTTACATGAATTGTATGGATATCTTTCTTTTCTTCTTTCCTTTTACTTTTTCACAACCTTTTCCTGGTCAAATCTGGATTAATATGGAAGGTTCTTCATTGAGGAATAAAGGTAAATCAACGATGCATAGAGTCTGTCCTTGTCAGTGAAACTTCTATCCGCAGTTTATTGGTGAATAAATGGCCAGATAAGCTATTAAGGCATACCAAATAATAAATGGCTAGATAAGCTATTTAGGCATACCAAATAATACAGTTTTGAAATTACACTAAACTCATACAGCTATGACAACACAGTTATATATCCATACATAGAAATGAGACTTTCCAACTTAGTTCCAGTGAGCAGTCTATTCTCAAAAATATAGTAGTTTTGTTTCAGTTTTACTGATACACCTGCTGACAGGAGCCTCACGCTCATGCATTCAGAACTCTCTCCTCAGATCTTCTGCTTCAAGACCCTGCGCAACTGGACCTTCTGTCTCTCTGTTCTTGCCTGCAATAACTTTGCTTTTAAGCTTTTATGAGAGTTATTAGGCCATTCAATGCATCCTTTCGTCCCGCGTGCTATTTGTGAGTTGTCCGACTCAGGTAAGCTCCACTCTTGGCCAAGGTATGAGGGGCAAAAGCCACCTTTACCAGAACCATGCTCTGGAGAAACAATGGCCCATTTGACAGCCTCCCTTGAGTTCCTTCTTGTGATTTTATTTTGAAATTGTCTCCATTAGTTGGACTTGAATTCTAAAGCTTTTATGCAGATGACACCTTTGTAAGTTGTCGAGCTGGTCCAGAACATACTTCACTAATCTCTGTCTTCAATGTGCCATCATCAGCAATCCCCTCCGAGTCTGCTCTACTTCTTGATACATTGTTCTGCCAGCAATTCTTGTTGACAGATGAAACGCTACCTTCAGGAAAATAATTAGAGCTTTGCTCCTCGAGGTGGGTTACTGTTTCCACTCACTTCCCTCTTCCTTTAAATTAGCACTCTGATTGGCATATGCATGAGAATATCTGTTAATGTTTTACACACCATCATCAGGACTGAGAGTGTGACGTGGAGGCATGGCTGGCAGGACCATGTGCAGTACTACATAGCTGGATCTCCCTTTCATCAGGTTCAACAAGATGAACGTCCTCAAAAGAGGCTAAAATATCATCTGGATTTGGAGGTTCATAACTGAGTTCTCTAATATCATGAATACTCACAAAAGTAATGGCCTGATAGAGTTGTTCAGCTCTTTTCATCTCCTCCATGTCAAAACTCGTACCACTAGAATTTAGAAAAATGATTCCATTTCTCCAATTAGCTTGTTCATTTGGGAATACTTCTCTTCAAGCATCACCTTGGCATCAACAAGTTTCATCTGAAACTCTCACCAAACCGCAGCCATCTGCAACATCTTCTTTCTTCATCTACTTCCTCTGCGAACTTCAGAGATTCCCTCTTCATTTCCTCAACTTCAGCCCTTGTCTTCACCAAGTTCTTCGGCCAATTCGTCGCACACTTCTTCTATCAACCCTTTAGCCTGCCTTTCTTTTTCGTAATTTTGCAAATAGCGTTTTGATGATAACTTGGCATCAGTCAACTCATCAACTAATTTGGAATTTACTATTTCCAGCCTCTTTCAGTTTTTCCTCTCTCGGGAGAAGTCGGCTCTCATGTCATCCATAATTGCACAAACTTTCTCATGCTCTTTGCTCCGCTATGCTGCCTTTTCTTCACTTAGTTTCCTCAAAATCTGTTCAAGTTTCTTTTCCGATGACTGCCTCTCTGTCTCAAGTTGATGAACTGAGGCATGAGCACACTGTAGTTCCGCCTCGAAGGAATAAATAATTGAAGCAGTATTTGCTGGGTTCTATAGATCAAATAAGTTCATGTAAATGAATTGTATAGAAGAAAAGTGAATGAAAAATGGTTGAAATGAAATTTCAAGTGAAAGTTATCCTCTACTTTTAATAGAAGTGTTTGTCCAACATTATTAGGAGAAAGGAACTTTCTTATGCATATATTGAGGTTCACTTCTTCATGTTATTGATGAGATAAGTAGAATAAGTCCCTAGTGTCGCGTTGTCGTTCCTCGCTTGGCTTTGACTTTGAAAAATGATCTAGAAATTATCTTTTTAGAAAAAAATTATTTAAAATTAATTGTTTAGTAATTATTTAATCAAAATGTAGTGGACTTGATCTTTTATTCTTGTTTACTATTTTCTTCTAAAAATAGTTCAAATTTGAAATTTGTTTGTTGTCATTGTTTTGTGAATACAGATTTCCCAAAACTAACATTCTTCAGGAAATTATGAGTCACATTTTGCTTAATTTGACATTCTTTGATAGAAAAAATGACTAATAAAAGTTAATAGAGCCGCAAATGTAGCCACGAATATAGTGTCGTCAAGACGCCCAAATGCTACTCATGCAATAGCACCAACAGAGAAACTAGGAAAATTTTCTGATGTGGACTTCAAACACTAGCAACAAAAGATAGTCTTCTACTTGACTGCTTTGAGTCAGCAGAAGTTCATCAAGGAGAGTGTTTCAGTTTGATCGGAATCAACTCTAGATGATGAAAACTTTGTAATAATTGAAGCTTGAAAGCACTAAGATTTAATACTCAAGAATTACATTATAGTTGGTTGGTGATGACATGTACAACTTGTCTAGTAGTATGAAAACTTCTAAAGAACTCTAGGATGCTTTGGAAAAAAGTACAAAACAGAGGAGGCTTGGATGAAGGAAGTTCACAGTTACAAAGTTTTTAGACTTTAAGATAGTAGACAATAAAGATGGTATTCCATGTTCAGGAAGTGCAAGTTATTATCCATGATCTTCTTGCTGAAGGTATAAAACTAGTTAATAACTTTGTTGAAAGTATCAATTGTTCTTTTAACACTTATATAACCTTTGTTTAAGGTTTGATTGTGAATGATGTTTTTCAAATGACAGCAATAATTAAGAAGTTGTCTTCCGTATGAAAGGACTTCAAAAACTACTTGAAGCACTTGCGCAAGGAGATGACACTCGAAGATCTCCTTGTTAGATTGAGAATAGAGAAAGATAATAAAGCTGCTGAAAAAAAAGGCTAAAGGAAACTCAATAGTTATGGGAGAAACATTATTGAGACTCATCCAACTAATCCTAAGAAGAGGAAGAAGTCTTATGACCTATAAAACTGTACCAAGAAGAAGAAATTCAAAGGCAGTTGCTACAACCATGGAAAATTTGATCATAAGGCTCTAGACTATAGGGTTCCGAAGAAGAGCAAGAAAAATGACCAAGCAAACATAGCAAAAACTAATGAAGTTGAAAACTTATGTGTCATTCTTTCAGAATACATCTTGGTTGGAAAGCCAAAGAAATGGTCGATAGATTTTAGGGTCACCAATCATGTTTGTGCCAATAAGGATATGTTTGCATTCTGTACTCCCTTTTGGACCCGATGAGGCTATTTTCATGGCTAATTCCTATATAGAAAAGGTTGAAGGAACATGCAAGATTTTTTTAAAGATGATATCTGGCAAGGTGATGACTCTAAATAGTGTCCTTCATTCTAGAAATTCGAAAGAATTTGGTCTCAACTTCACTTCCTAACCAAGAACGAATTCAAGTATTTTTTTTTCTTGATAAGGTTGTAATTAGTAATAATATAGTGTATATAGGAAAAAGTTAGCTAAATAAGGGCCTTTCAAAACTGAATGTAATAGCCAGTGAAATGAATAAAATTTCAGCTTCTTTTATTTAATTGAGTCACATGATTTATGGCATGTTCTCTTAGGACATGTCAATTACGTAACCTTGTAAGAATTGATAAGCTTAGAGGTATTGCCTAAGTTTGAGTGCAATAAGTCACAATGTCGAACATGTGTTGAATTTAAGTTTGTTAAACAACCTTACAAAACTATTATTAAACTTAGTTCACACAGATATATGTGACATGAAGTCAGCACTATCTCGTGGTGGAAAAAAATATTTCATAACTTTCATTGGCAATTGCACTCTATATTTCTATGGTTATTCATTAAATAATAAGGATGAAGTAATTGAATCATTTAAGCAATATAAAATTAAAGTTGAAAATCAGTTGAATAAAAAGATAGAGACAATAAGAAGTGATAGAGGATGGAGAGTATATATCTCCTTTTGTAGAAATACATTTGAAAAATAGAATTGTCAATCAAACTACTACTCCATACTTACCTCAATCTAATGAAACTGCAAAAAGAAAAGAATCAAGAATTAAAGAAAATGATGAATGTCTTATTAATAAGTTACAGTTTACCGCAAAGCTTGGGGAGGAGGGGAGAGTTATCCTTACATCTAACCAAATACTCAATAGAGTAATACATAAACAAAACAAAATCTATTCCATATAAGAAATTGAAAGAAAGGAAACCCATCTTAAAATATTTTAAAGTGTAGGGGCATTTAGCCAAAAGTTAAAGTTCCTAGACCTAAAATGGTGAAAATAGGACTAAAGACTGTGAATTGCATTTTTTCTAGAAACTTAAAAGAGGTATATTGGTGGAACCACATGAAGAGGATATAGCAAAATACTTGTTAAGTATCCCAATTATCAACAAGTCAAGGTTGAACACCAGAATCCAAGAGTGTTGACTAAGAACTTATCATTCCGGGTTAGAAGTGGGAAGTAGTGAGTATAGATTTCATCACACACTTGCCCCGAACCAAGACTCAACATGATTCAATTTGGGTAATAGTTTACAGAATGAGTAAGTTTTCTCACTTTGTACCCGTCAAGGCTAACTATAAAGCTGAGGATTTTGCCAAACTCTACATTGAGGATATTGTTAGATACCACGGTGTTCCCCTTATCCATCATTTTTTATAGAGGTACCCAGTTTACTTTATGGTTCTGAAGGTCTTTCCAGAAAGGTATGGGCACCTAGGTCCACCTCAGTATAACCTTCGATCTATAGAAAGATGGCCAGACAGAGTAGACACTTTCAAAGACATGTTGAGGGCATGAGTTATTGATTTCAAAGAAAGTTTGGATGCTCATTGTCCTTTGATTGAGTTTACTTATAGTAACAGTTACCATGTTAGTATTCAAATGGAACCTTAAGATATATTATATGGAAGGAGATATAGGTTTTCCATAGGTTGATTTGAGGTAAGTGAGGTTGCAGTTATAGGGCCTATATAAGTCTCTCATATAGGTGAGGTTGTAGTTATAACTTCGTTCATGAGACCATGCAGAAAGTTCAGTTTGGTTGGAGAGCACTTGAAGACAGTCCAGAGTCGCCAGAAATTTGATTGTTAGTTTTATATTTCAACGTATGATAACAGTACTATAGTACTTTTTATAGATGATAAAATATAAAGAAAGTAAACTAACTAGATTTCATCTCCAAAAAGATAAAGAGTCGATGTCATCTTAAAAAATATAAAGAGTTATTGTTAATTAAAGGTCAATCTTATTTAGGCACCCTTTTGTTGAAGGATGCTCATCAACAACTTATCTTGAAAGTAAACTGTTCTGCATAGGAAAATGATGATCGTACAGAAATCATATTGGAAGAATTTAATACTGCATTGGAAGATGTTGCTTATTAAATAAGACGCAAAGTTACTCAAGATGAAATTCTCTCTGGAGAGAATAAAAACATCTTTTCCTGTAATTGAAGACTCAACAGCTGGAAGAGTAAATGGGTCATCAATATGACTCTCATTTATTCTTGGATAAAGTCCATATTCTCCAACTTTTTCCAAGGATCCAATCTCTTGGATTATTCCAATGACTAGTTTCTCGTATCTATATAAAGAACTAGTCATCAAGAGGATAGGCATGCTTTATAAGTCCTCTATTATTATTTTACTTTTTTTTATTTTTAATAAGCATTATATTACCTTGTGTTTTACTGTTTATACAAAAAAAAAGAGGAAGAAAAATTTGTGTAAGACACAACATCAAAATATTTGAGAGAAAAAGCAAAAAGTGTGAGCTGAGTTCTTGTGTAGGATCAAATGATTTGTAAGACTGAGTTCTTATGTAGGCTCAGTAGTTAAATAATCATTGTTTAAAACTGAGTTTTGTGTAGACTCAATCGAGTTGTAATTGTTCAAAATATTTAAATTCTCTTGCAATCCAAGGGGACCGTATTAAGGCTCATTTTGAGCCCCAACTAGTATAAAAATATTGTGTGTTGATTTTTCCTTCTACCATTTACTTATATTGGATATTCATCAAACTACAGTAGCAATCGGCTGAGTTTGTGTAACAACTAATTAAGGAAAGAATTTGCTTAATTCACCCCCTCTTAAACTTTCAATCAATATCAAATCTTGGTCTCACATTCACCTCTTAACAGTAAGTGAGTAAAGATTCATGAAAAAATATAAAATGAAAGAAGCAACATTTCAAGAGGGACTTTCAATATCTAAGTCTCCCTACTTAAATAGTGTATGAAGAGTGGGGAGCAAGAATGAAGATCTACATTCAATCTGTTGATTATGAAGCGTGGTTAGTCATAAAAAAATATATCCAAACTTATTTTAAAAACTAGAAAAAGTTATACTCATTTTTACTACACCAAAGATCATTTGAACATTTTGCAAACAAATGTTAGAGAAATCTACATTTTCTATAGTTCCCTTAGAAATGAAGAGTATGAGAAAATATCCTCTTGTAAAACTGCTAAATAAATATGGGATAGATTAGAAAATATTCATAGAGAAACTGTGATAGAAAAGATCATCATGAAAACATAGACAGAATATCCAGGAATTTAAAAAGAAAAGAATAAAGAAGTTGAAGAAGGGAGATAAAGTTATTCAAAATGACTAACAGAATGAAGTAAAACAGAAAGGAATCTGCTCTGGAATGACTATAGAAAGTGTGATGTTCAAATCCTAACAAGAAGGGATGCAGAATATCAAACTAAAAATATAAAGAAGAATCGGACGAATAGGCGAAAAACAGACATAAAAAGGGATGCAGTCATTCCTTTTATAGGTTTTTTTTTCAAAATTTCTGCAATGTACAAGGCGCAACAAAGGATACAAGGAAGATCTCCCATTTCCAACAAAAAATAAAGACAAAATCTACAAAAAGATGGGATTATTGATGCTAACTACTTCAAAACAAGAAGAAATTTCCTCAAGAGACAAAATAGAAGCAAAGCTCTAAGCAGTTGGAGTGATGCTTCGGTCAATGAGCAAGATAACTCCGCAAATATCTGCTTCATGGCTGTTGAAGAAATGAATAATGTTAGACCTATAAATTGCTATGATTGTAGTCATTTTTAAAAAAATTTAATTAATCAATCTATCATTGATTTAAAACGTGTATACAATGATTCCAACATCTTTCAAAAGGATAAAAAGGATTTAGAATCAGTTAAAAGAATCTGTTTCTAATAGAAATCTTCTTGAAGAAGAAGTCGATAAACTCAAGACTGAGATAAAAGACATTACTTGTAAAAGATCCTCTAGATCAAATCTTCCTATCCACTTTTCAGAATTACTTGAAAAACGAAAGGAAGATAATCTTGATTTGTTCAAACATATTTCTTGCAGTAGTAACTCTTTCTACTCTAAAAGAACAAGGATTATCAATGTTTTTCCTCACAATTGTTTTTATGGTAGAATTATTGGTCACAAATTCTTTAACTGTAAACTTCATTTATACTCTTATAATTGGGTCCGGAAACCCAAAAATAGAACAAATGATACTAACCAAAAAATACTCGAGAATACTTGGGTACCCTAAAGAATGAAGTCATTTGTTATCTTACAGGAACATCTCAAACTGGAAGAAATAATCATCAGTATTTCAAGTAATATTTCCCATCATGTTCAAATATTGAAGTACCAATGTTAAAGCATTAACTCAAATCTTGAAGAAAGATTTTGAAAAGTATGAATGATTTTTAAAGATTTATTTGGAAGATATCTGCTAGAAGAAGAAGATAAAAGTGTATGCATCTATTTCTTTTATGTGATGTGCATTCTATGCTATGACATAGGATACTTAGACAAATAAAGAAAAAGAAATTTGTTTTCACTATACAGAAGCTATCACTGTCATCTCTATCTTTACTAAAATTATCAGTCGACTGATGAAGAAAAGAATTCAACTACGCGAGCAACTGAACCTTTTTATAAATTATGGAAAAAGGATAAATAAAGGCTTGATCATGTAAAGTCTTGAAATACTTATGAACTTCACTTGCATACTCTTATCTGATAAGAATTATATGACTAGGTATAAAGGTATGATTAGAATCCCTACTATCTTTAACTGCTTGATCTGATACTATAACTGTGTTTATTTTTAGAATCTATGAAATCACTGATATATCTTGTCATGGCCCTTTTTAGTACTAAACGAATTTCAATTTTGATAGATCAGATGCTGACTATCTTAATAAATACTCTATGTTAATAATGTCAAAATATTTTACTAATAGATGCTCACTAAGATTTTTGGTACAGAAAGTTTGTTGGTATAATCATTTATTTCCTTGACATGTTTTTAGCAAACAACTCTATATATTCCGTCCTCAAGTAAGTTTTTGGAACCGTCAATATTTTTGTAAGAATTACTTTGACAAGTTCTGATAATGTATTTTCCTGATCTTTTCCTCTCCATCTGTTGCTTCACTAAGGCAGTTATGATGACATTTCACGTCAATAGACATATCCCTAGTCTCCCTTTACCCATTTTAAGTCGAACTTGTTAGAGTACGTAACCACACTAGAAGGGGGGGATTGAATAGTGTGTGGGTATTTCAAAACTTTTTGCGGAATTTATGAAGGTATAAAGAAAGATGAAAATAAATAGACATAAGGATTTATAGTGGTTCGGCCTTGCCTACCTCCACTACCTAAGTTCAACAACTAAGGTTTTTCACTACTTCAAGTCACTTTCTAGTTCAGTGAGAACTCTTACAAGTTTCTTGATTTTTGGCTCAAGAACTACCCTTTACAATGGAGTTGC
>JBDJHY010000009.1:0-12112 GCA_039654485.1 Withania somnifera | reverse complement strand
GTTCTTCGGCTTCAATAGTTTATGTTCACAAACCTACTATTCGTGTTTAGATGTTGTTACTAAAATAGCTACACTTTTTCTCCTGATTCAGTTAATGCATGGTATACTTGGCTTCACAATGGGTTCCTTATGGAGGTATGTAGTTATTTGTTCTGCGACTCATTACCTAAATGCTTACTCGTCCAGTCATTGTAATGGGAATCCGTTTGACAGTCTTCAAAGAGTTTTATAGCTTCCCCCTCCCCTACCTCCCACCCCCACCCCCATCCCCACCAAACAAAAATGGGAAGTAACAAATAAACGAACAAACATGGCACTGTAGTCTTCTCCCAACATATGTCATGCTAATCATTTTCTTTCTTTTGCGCCTCTCTGACCCCCCCAAGGCAAAATGGAAGGAGAAGATTGAAAATATGCTGAGAAGATGCTTTCCCTTTAGAAAAGATATGTGTAGTTATCCCCAAAGCAAAATGGAAGGAGAAGATTGAAAATATGCTGAGAAGATGCTTTCAATTTTGAAAAGATATGTGTAGTTATCGAGTAGCTAAGGATGTGACTCAGTGGTCAATAAAATGGGAAGAGAACTGTGAGGTATCGGGTTCAATTTTTTCAATACGCCGGGTGATCTCTTCCCATTTTTTACAGCATTGGTGGACAGAGTAATTCCCAATACTTGTGCTGGTGGGAAGTAGCAAGTTCATAGTGGATAGTCGAAGTACGCACAAGTCCGTTGCAAAAAAAAAAGGAGAGAGAGAAAGCTGTATAGTTATTACTCCATATTAGAAGTACCAAAAGGAGTTGTAGTCAATTGCTTTGTCACATGGACGAATGACTATAATAGTTCAATGACTTCTGTGCCGAGTTTTGGGGTTTACAATAAAGAAAGATGTGCACTGGACACGCACTCTGTGCCCTTCACATAAAATATCACTGCCCTTTGATTAGTTTTAACAATTTCATGCTTTTCTTTTCTGGTCTTTTTCAGGTTGAGAACAAGTTGGGGTGCCTCAATCTTCTTGTGCGCTCTTGTATGTGTTCTCCCTCCACAGTTTTCCCTCTTAGAGAGTGTTCTAATAAATCACAGGCAATTCCAACAAGGGGCATCTATTTTTATTTGCAGGCTCGGGCTGTTGGTGCTCTTGGATATGTTATATTATCCTCATTTTTAATAGGAGAAAACATCCTTGCTCTGGTAAGTTATAACTTCAATGATCTGCTTTACTATGTTCAATTATTCCTTACAAATGAAATGATCAGTTATGCGTTCATTCTTTGCTTGTAGATCACAATAAATATTCATGCTTCTCTCTCATACATCCTCACATCTTTAGGCAGTCAGATAGTTCCATCTATGACTTTTATATACACCTTATTTGGGACTCTGGTACGTGTGATGACTTCTTGTATCTATTCAATTTGCGCTTGGAAAGCTAAAGTTTTCAGCCTTATAACATTTCTGTTTCCTAAACATGCAGCTTTTGATAAATTGTGCGTTCTTCGTGTCCTTGCTGCATCTTCTCTATGCCATTTTTCTTACCAAATTCGGCATGAAAGCTAATCTGAGACTGCCAAGGTGGTTAGCAGTAGCAATTTAAACAGGTCAAAAAAAGCAGTCTCATTCAAGACGCAGTAGAAATGGGACTGCACAGATACCACTCCACAATGATGGTTAATACAAGATTATTTTGTACATCATAAGTTCAAGATTGTTGATTTGAACACAAAGCAATACAAGGCGAGCAACAAAAATGTAATTGTCCAGTTTACTTGTATATGTATTTGTAATGCACGTTGGCCAGTATCTAATGCATCGAAAATACCATCTAGTGGGAAATAGTAATATTTGTGTGTGTAATTTCAGTATTTTCTTCAGTAAACTCCTATTGGCTATTTGAGTTCATTGTTTAGAGCTTCAAACTTTTCATGATTTCATTATATGATTTGAAATCGTTACATGAAAACTAAAATGATGTTAATATGAAGAGTCTCTCCCAAGATCAAAATGAATTTTGTTCTTTACATCCATTGAGAGCTACAATATAAAGTCAAAACGAATTTCAATACTACAACAATAACAACATACCCAACATCAGTGAGGTATAAAAAAGATAGATTATGTGCAGATCTTATTCCTAGTAATGGGGTTACCCTCAACACAACGGTTACAAGAACAATGATTTCAGTGAAAAATCAACCAAAGAAATAAATAAAGGGAAATGTATACTCTGACCAAGTACCAACAAATCTTATATCAGTTCAAATACAATAACCATCAGTCTTCAAACCACCATAAATATTGTTAAACCATGACCTTTTTAAGCAGGGTCAGCAAATCAAAAAATCCTAGACAACTAAATTAGAAAGGGAAAACTGAAAAAGAAATTCATTTTTGCTACTTGACTAAACTTGCATTTGAAGGCGAGTTCAAGCAATAACGCTCTCAACCTGTGAAAAGTCAAGAGGCAGCTGTTGAACTCCAAACATCCTTCAAACCAGGTTCAGAAATCAGCTACGTAAGGGAAGTCGAACTTCAATCCCAGGTAGTTCCCAGGTTGAAAGCTAGGAAAAAAAGCATCAAGAAGATCACAACTGTATCATACACTAATCAAAAGACAATAAAATCTCGAGTTCATCAAGAACGAGAAAACTGTTAAAGGTGTACCAAAAATTAGAGCGTAAACACTGCTCAAGCTTCTTTCCTTGTTATCCTGTCATCAAAAAGTGAAAAGCATTAGGAATCAATTGTTTACGGTATGTGAATGAGAATCTTCAAATTTACTTTACACCGGAAATGTTAATAAAGGAAAGAGGATACTCAAATATGGTTCTTGAATCTTTTTAACAGACTTAAAAAGCTGATTTTGGTTTTGTTGAGTAGAATGGGTACTCTTACTCTAGATATTGTGATGAAATCAAATAAGATATAGTTGGGCAAGGGATAGAATAAGAATCAAGCACAATGTTTCTCACCTGAAGCAGTATATCCCGAGAGCTGACGTGATTTCATGAATAACAGATGTGGCAAAATGCAGATAGAGTGATACTGAACAAGATGCAAAGAAAGAATAATAATCAGCCAATAATACAAGAGTATAAAAACACCAAGATACTGACACTTTATCAGAGAGATATCTTGATCAAAATATATCTTCTCCAAATATAGCTCAACAAAACAGCACATCGCATCCATCTAAATCGCAAAGAGAAGATGTAATACCTGAGTATGCAGTGTAAGCAAGAAGAACCCAGAACTCATCAACCATAGGAACTCTGCAAAGAAGAGATTCTCATGAGCATACAGAAATACAAGCATTCCGGAAAAAGAAGATCAGTGACTAGTAAAGCTATACTCTCCAAAAGCTGGTACGACTTATATTCCTTGAATGAAAGAGACTGGTTTTGACTTACCCGTCATTAAGTCTGGCAGTGAGCGCATTTGCAATGGCAAAAGGTAGACAAAGCAGAGACTGCAAACATAAAGTTACATTTCAAAAACACCGAAACCAAAATATTCGAAGCATCATCTATTTACTTGTTTTCCTACAATAAATTGTTTTCTACAATACTACCTCATTCAATATTCAATGGAGAGATTATCAGCATCAATGAAACAACATGAATTCTCTGTCAAGACTAACTCCGAGGATCCAGTTCTCCAACTAATACACTTAATGAGTCAATTTTAAGAAATAAAGATCGTATTACACATTTTTGTCAGAAATTTCCAAGGCAGATGAATGATAGACACTGTATTACCCCACACAATGCTTTGAAGCTTCATTGTTTCTCAAAAGAGTAGGTTTTAACTCTCCTAATGATGGAGTTAATTAGATTTTCTGCAAATATGCAAGATTTCAGGTGGCCACCACAATCAATTGGTTAGTCCCACAACTAGACGTTAACTGCATAAAAGCCCTCGAACACCCTCAAACATTCCTTATCAACCCCTCCCCAAGGACTGATTTCTACCCCTAATTGTTTGGCTAATATCACTTCTACTCCTAATCATTGGCTACGAATTGGGATGAAAGCTTTCCGGAGCTGAGATTAAGATGACAGGAGGCAGGCTGTTAGGGTTGAGAGTTGAGTGCAGAAGGTGCATGAATGCAAGCTCACAAGGTCTGATCTTTTTACTGGTATCGTTCTGTTCTTCAGGAGGAGAGGGCAAGAGCAGCTTAGGTATTTCAAAGGCAAAAAGAGCTGATGTAAACCTGATGTAACAGAATGCAAGACTTCAATGTGAATTCTACCAACAAAGTAAATGGGACACCGCAGACACTGGCCAAATCCAAATGCAAGTATGTTATAGATTGAAGATGCAAAAAGTCCGAATTATTAAGCCTCAATCACTCCAGTTCACCTTAGATATGGTTTCTTATTCTATCCCTCCACCCCCCACCCCCCACCCCCCACCCCCACACACAAAGAAAACCCATCGGAATTACTTCCAACGTAGTATCGAAGATTCATGACTTGGAGGAGTCACCAGAATGTGTGTGGGTTGGTGGCCAAAATATCTGGGTTTATTTTGCCAGCAAAATAGTTATTCTATTTGATAATGTAAGAGTAGGTGTCATTAATCGAGGATATAGATATCAGACTCCTCGGCTGAAATGACAAGTCATAGGTATCAACTTAAAGAAAAGATGGACTAGTTTAAACCAGAAAGAATTCTAGATACTTGACCAATCTAAAGACCTTATAACATTAATTTAGCACATCATAAAAACCAGCGTACCATGCACATATTTGTTTTCAGACCCTTGGGTTCATCACACAGGTGAGCCAAAATCATCCTTCCCTGCAGAAAAAACCTTACTTAGAAACATTTTAAGATGAGCTTCATATTGAGCATGGCATTGATTCAAGTAGCAAGAGACGAGATTCAAGAATGCCACTAAAGATCTGCATCTACTCATTTGTACAAGTATCTTGAGGATACAGCTCTTATTCAATAATTGAGATGACATGACATCAAAGAGAGCAGAAAATATCGGTATACAGCAATTTTAAGCTTTCTGGATATCTCATTTCAGAATAGGTTGCCCGGCAAGAAAATGTAAAAATGGATAAAACCAAGAGAGAAATGGAGATAAATTACCACAAGAAATCCGAACGCAAGCCCAGTTCCCACTACCATAAGATGAGGATAGTTCTTCATTAGATCAGATGGAGATAAATAGTCCCTGCATAACAGCCAATATTAAATACCAGGATATGATCCCAAAAACAATTAGTATTCTGAAAGTGAGAAATACCACAGAAGCACTCCTCCCAGAAGCACAACAAATGGGTAAAGCTGCCAACACGAGAAATGAAATTTTTCAATGATTGACTATAATCACCAAATCACCTATATAATCTAAGAAACGCACTTACCATGGCCAGAGCCAGCGGCATACTTCCTTTTGTTGCCTGAACGACCTTATTAACATTGTTAATACTGCCAAAAAGAATTGACGTTAATAATGTTCAAACTGGTCTTAAATACATCAGACTAGAGTGTTATAATAGCTAGAATCCAGAATCTTTAGATGATGAATATGAAAGAGATAGTCAATGCTTTCACCAGAAAGATGAAATGACGCAGAATAAAGTTTTAACTATCCAAAGAGATGCAATACTACAATGCTAATGATGGACATTGAAAAGATCTGTAAAAAAGATGGATGTTGCTAATTGCTAATAAGCCATTTGCAATGATCTGATCAATAAAACACATGTCTATTTCAAGCCCATTGGAAAGAGATCCGAAAGAATCTGTGGAAGAAAAAGGAAGAGACCCATTGAAGTATGAAAAATCACTCACTTGCAATAGACGGTTGGGATAACAGCAAAAGCTACCATCAGCAGCAATACGGCTTTATTGGTCGGAATTTCTGAAGTCAAGGGATAATACGAATAAGAATAATAAGAAACACTAAGATCAACTTTGGGACAGACAGGAAAACGGTCAGTATCCATAAATAATACATATGGATAGGCTCATGGAAGCAACAAAACATGAGAGAGAGAGAGAGAGAGGGAGGGAGGGAGAGAGGGGGAGAGAGAGAGAGAGGGAGAGACTTAAAAGAAACAAAAGGACACTTAATGCAAGTCTCACCGTTCAGAAAAGGAACCCAACTCACGAGTGGCATAGACTTCCCAAACTGTTGAGCCCACCACTCAGACCCTGAAATCATGAAGTGTCAAGTTGTTAATAGAGAAAACTGATGGAATGTGCCAAAACAAGAGATTGGGGTAACCGGGAATGAGGAAGGACATCAGAGGGGATATCCTATTGATCAGTTTCACATGTATCTCAAAATGGGGTGAGGGGAAGAGAGAAAACCAAGCTTACCCACTAGAGCTGTAAAGAAATGGCTGAGATATATCAACATGAGACCCTCTGTCGGTCCATTTACGACCGGAAGAACTAGAGTGTTGGTGAAATAGCTGCAAACGGAAGCAACATCCCAAAACAAGAATAAGTGATCAAAGATACGTGAAAAACTCATGAAAACTAAAGATGAAACATTGATCCAGATATCTATCTCATGAAGTTTTTTTTCCCTGATAACCAAGATATCGGTTGTTTCCGGCTTCAAATCTCAGGAGCAAATGGCCCGCCATCTACCCTTATCTACTTAAATAAAAGACTTGGTTAACCAGCTGGATTTCGAATTTGTAATGTGAGCTAGCTGCCTAGCATACACCCATGTTCTATTATCATTTCCATTGCACCAAAATCCCGGGACAAGTCTCTCTTATATAGTTTAAGTAAATTATCTTCAAATCCACGAATCTTGTAGAGGTGTTGAGTTCATTACTGTTCAAATAGCTATTGCAACAGGTGCACAGCATTTAATTTATATTTCCTCTAACTAATCCGCCCTTCTAATATTCTAAGACAATTATCGAAAAACTAAACATATTGAAGAGTTATATCGAAGCATCTACCTTTCCCAAGTAGCAAAGTAGAAAGGAACAGCTGATATAACCCAGAACCAGAAAGCATCCCGTCCACACATAGCAGTGCTCGCAAAAGCCAAGGATTCAAACTGTCCATATTAAACACGAAATCTGTAAGTCACAAGTCTTCCCACGACAAGAAAAAGGATTGCTAGAGAACAGGACATACTGCACATGCAAGCGCATCACATCCTGCAAATTATGAAAGCCAAGACATCTGATTAGAATCATAGCAAGAAATCTAATCAGAATCACAGCAGTTTGCACAAGTGCAACTTAGAGAATAACATACAAATAGATAAATGAAAAAAAGAGGAGCAATCACCATGATCAAAAAGCTCTCCTAGTGGACTAGAGGAATTTGTTCGTCTTGCTTGCTTCCCGTCAACAGCATCAAACGTCTACATCCATTAAGAGTCCAACAAAACAATACAATCAAAAAGGAACTCCAACAGAAGAAAAACTAACAGATATCAGATTACTAAAGTCATTCCAAAGAAGGAAGGTGAAAGGAACAGTTTCAAGAAATTGCTATTACTACCAAAGGGCAGCACCAAAGATGAATCTAAAGAGATGACAATATTTATTTTGGTCCATCCAACAGTTCCTCAATGCTACACACAAACTTAGTGGAAAGCTGCTCTGAGATGAGCTCAATGTTACATAGTTCAAAGGCCAATCTATTCGCGAAATAATGGCAACCTAAGTAATAAACTGTCCCTATGGAGTAAAGGGAAGTGTGTATGTTGTCACACTTCCTGCCTCTCAAAGGTGCCTAGAGGACGGGCCAGACGCATCAGAGCGATGACCAGGGAAACAGTTAAATCCATAAGTTTTATCTTCTAACACCATCGGAGTGACGAGTGAATAGATTGACCTTGAAACAACAACGATGAACTCTTTCTATAGAACAAGCTCATATCTCATCTTTGTTA
This sequence comes from Withania somnifera, assembly GCA_039654485.1. Taxonomy (NCBI): domain Eukaryota; kingdom Viridiplantae; phylum Streptophyta; class Magnoliopsida; order Solanales; family Solanaceae; genus Withania; species Withania somnifera. The sequence continues at coordinate 4,226 of JBDJHY010000009.1, read as the reverse complement.
CATTTTCTCCATAAAAGGATTCACAACCCAAACTCAAAGGACATCTTCCCTATTCGATAACAAAACTTTTGAGCTCAAAATACCAGGAACAAGATGTGAACCCTTTTCCAAGTGAAATACAATTCATATAAAATGAGAAGTCCGATCATTTAGAAATTTATAGATATTATTTTGAAGGTTTGCCTTGAAGAATACTCTTCCACTTTTTAGAATTTCATGTGATCTCAGTTCAATTTTTACACTACAAAACGGAGTTAATATATTGAGGTTCATGATTTCTCCAAGTTGAACCAGTTAATTCAATCTTGAACATACTTACAACCCCTAAACTTATCAGATTTCTTTCACAGACGTCCATTAGGGAATTGGACTTTCAAGACCTCAGATTTTCAATTACAGTAGCACAGAGGAGGCAGGCAAGACGAAAGATCACAGAGTGCAGACCTGATCTCTATTTTCTACATCAATTACGTTCTGAAGATAACAACATAAAATGGGACAGGGCATTGTGGTCACCAGAATTCATCTGCAAAGATCAATATTGAATTCTTACACTTAATTTCAGGCCTCGTGATGATAGCACTGCTTACGTAGTTACCTCAGGAGCACCGACTCTTTCATTCTCAATATTACCTAGGTATGCTGACTAAACATTCAAAAAAAAGGGTATAGAACAATCAGTGCCTCAAAAGCAAATACTCTCATCAGTGCATCAAAAGTGAATACTCCCATCAGTGCATCAAAAGCGAATACTCCCATCAGTGCATCATAGCCGAATACTCCCAGGGACCTCTAACAACTCCAAACCACACACGATGACAGTTCAGAGAAACCATATATCTCAACTCCAATGTTTCCTTTTTTTTTTTTTTTTCTTTTGTGATTAAATGTAAAATTCCTATATTGCATGGATCCTTATTTTCCTTGTTGTAACTACATCAAACGGGTGTAACATGGGTAGGATAAATGTGCATTCCAGAGTCATGTAACATAGTCAAAATCACATGATATACGGATTAAATATGTTACTTGAACGCTACTACAAAGAACCAATGGAGAAACACTCATAAATAGCATTCTAAATGTGGTAATGAAACAAGTGATCCTCAGATACAAGTTTATCTAAAGCGTCTCTTCTAGACCAACTCGGGATATTGGTAATTGGATCATGCACATGCTAAGGCAAAAGAGAGAGGGGGGAGGGGGGACTAAAAGATTGGATCGATCACTCAAAAATTTTCAGGTAACAGCCTATGTTTCCCACTATTCCAAAGTCAGAAAAGTTGACAAGTGGATCTAATGACACCTGTTATCCTCCATGTTCACCAATTAAAAATACACCAAACACAGCTCTACGTACAAATTAAACATGGAACTCAAAAAGTATATATCTAGTTAAAATTATCATGACTGTGAAACACATGTCAACTATCAAAATATTACTGCTAAAAAACAAATTGAGAAGATTAGGATGGTGGCTAAGACGGGCACACCTGATAAAGGAAGAGAAGCAATCCATGAGCAAAATTAACCCATCTTGGAGGAGGTGTATCCAACTGTGGAGAATAAACCTGAGGAGAAAAATTATCCAGTAAGAGAGAAGTAGAATGTGTAATCAAAAAGCAAAACCACAAACAATTAAATATTGGACAGACTCATTAATTACATCATCAGGAAAGCAGAAGAGCTTTCTAATAATGTATAAGGATGCGGCAAGCAAAAATAATTGAATAACACCATTTCTTAATCCTTGTCAACTTTGTTAAACCATACCATTTTTTAGACTAAAAAGAGAAAAAAAATGAAAGAGTGCCCAAGCAGCATATCAACCACTGTTCCAGTCGTAGGCATGGTCTACTGAAAATCCAACTCACCTCCATATCACAAAATTTAGATACTAAAATCCAAATCCTTTGGAAGCCTACACATGTATTATGACTTGCTGAATAGTAATTAGGAAACTTGAAACAATCTTTAGTTTTTATCTTACTGTATATGGCGTCACGTCTTCCTAATCAGGACATTAAGATACAGTCTGTTTTACTGGACGTAAAGTAAACTTTCAGCAGATATAAACTGAGACTTCAAAACAAGAGCACGAAAAACAAAGCAGAGGCTGAAGAAAATATCTCCTTCCCCTTGGACAAGTAACAAAAAGGCATCTACTACTACAGATAATGGATACGTGTTCTACAGAGAAAAAGTCAAAACTCACATATCCAAGCAGAGCAGATGTGACCAGGAACAAAAATCCTGTAAGTGTAATCTGCAATGGGAGTTGTATATCATACCTCAAGGAGAATACGTTAATGAGAAGAATAACATTTGCAACAAAGACCATAGGTTACAGGGGAACGTACCATATTCGGTCTGGGAAACATATACGGAACATGCACACAAAAAAGAAAAATTGTCAGACTCCAGATACAGAGAAAAAAATACAGCATGATAACTAGGCTAAAGCCATAATCAATTAATTGTTAAAACGGGTAACAAATTCATGTTAGATTATTTTTTCTGGCACATGATGAGTATACCGTACATGTGTGTGCGTATAAATGTGCATGTAAGTATGTACGAAACTGCATCAAAGCCGATTATAACGTCGCAGAAGGAAGTGGTCTATGTTTTCCCAATACGCCCAAAGTTGCCATAACAAATTGTTCATTTATTTTATTATTGTCAATATCATTATCGTCTCATTAAGGAGGTTGTATGAGTTGCAAAAGTTTGTCTCAGTACCAAGATTCTGAAAGCATTTTTTGTTTCCTTTTGATTACCATGATCCTGAAGTTTTATTGCCATCACCATTATAGAATACAGCATTCTGTATCTTCATAGAAAAACGAGAAAAGAAAGTTCCTCGGATCCCCATAGTCCCAATTGGAAGGAGGCAAGGACTGATGTACTTCTCAAGACAGATAAAGTAGTGCTGGAGTTTGGTGATTGCATTGTTATAAAGACAAGGAAGACAGAGGTGCACACACATATTGGTTACATAAAGGAACTATGGATGTTCACTCAGATCACATCCTCGATCTTATCCATTATGAGGTGACTGGACATCCATGTTTCGAATCATGCTTAGTTTAGATGTTAGGTTCTGTTCTTCTTCATATGTCTACAGTTGTCTCCATAATATTTTGGCTTGTCTTTTCTTACAGGATGCTGCCACCTTGTCAGCGACCATCTTGAAGAAGAGACTCTGCAGTCGGATTTTTTGGGTTGTGACAATCACCCCTTATCCAGGTCATCCAATCTACACGATTGTTTATTTTTCTGGCTCAAAGCTGGACATCTCTGACCCATGTTGCCCTTAATTGTTGCATTCCCTTGTGCCTATAGCAGCGAGGAAGTAATGGACATGGTCAATAAAAGTAGGAAATTCGAGAAGAAGTTCGAGGGTTTTACTGGTAACTGACTTTTTTTTGAAATCCTTTAGCCACTGCTTTACAGCATCGCGCTGCAGCAGCCATCTATTCCTTCTTTCAGGAACTAGTGGGTAGTAGCCCCATATCCCTTCAATCGACATTCCAAACACCATACTTCTACATTCTATTTCTGTGGTCTGCTCTTCTATCCTAGTGTGTTCAAGCAATTTACTCTACAAGAGAAAATCTGTTAGACCGTCCATAGACAAAAATAATCCTGAAAATTCTTATGTATCTCCTCTTCTCACGTCACAATCTATTCTAAATTCCTAATAGAAATGTTTCCTCTTTACCCCCCCCCTCCCCCGACAGGTCACAAAAGAAGTTTTGGTACTCCACAGGATACTTGTCACCTCCCACCAGTAACAACTACCGATCCACTAGGCTAGAACATATGGAAAGAATCATTTAATGTTTTTGTCTCCTGAAACCTTAAACCTCATGGTTCTTTAAACCGCTTCATTGACCACTAAACCACACCCTTGGGTGCTTTTTGTACTCCAATATTCCAACTAATTTGACAGGAAGACCCTGCTAGCTCACTCTGTGGCTTAGCAAAGCACCTTTGATTCTCTTGTATTGTGACTAAACAGGCTTGTCTCACTCATTCCAACCTTTAAAAGAGGAAAATACAGCTCTGTAGTAGGTACCCATTGTGTGAAGAGCACTTTGAAGACATAGGATACCTCTTCTTGCATTGTAAAGTCACTACTCTGCTGTGGAGCAGGTTTTTGTCAATCTTACGCTTGTCCTGGTCCATGCCAAAATCCACCAGGGAGCTATTGCAATGATGGA
>JBDJHY010000008.1:11278794-11289185 GCA_039654485.1 Withania somnifera | reverse complement strand
ATTCTAGCTCCGCCACTACAGGTGGATTGATAATATGATTGTAGTGTTGAAAACAAGTGGCTCCCAAATGATTATTGCCATTGTAGATGTGATCACCGTCCAATGTTGATGCTCCATGACTGACAATCAGTAGAACATTGGTTGTTAAATGTGTTTCTTGAAAACTGAATTGAGTCCGCTATGTCCCCCTCTTCCCTGATAAGACCTGTGGTGACCTTTTCAAAAGATCTGTCGAGAAAGGTTTGCTGTTGAAGTTCTTGTGGAGTCGATGGATGGCGCATTGATTGTAGAAACTAGGAAATGATGCAAGTCCCCTGTTGAAATGTTGTTTTTGTTTTTTTCTTAATAATAGAGATGATTGGTTGTCGAAAATACCGTTTATTTGTTTCTCGATACAGGAGATGTAATTATCATTTGCAAATCAAAAACCTATTAAGCTTGACCCGAATAAATTCAAAAGACTGAATTGAACCAAATACAAGAGTCAATGCAAGGTGTACATTAAAGAAAACATGACACCCGCCATCTGAGTTCACCTCTATCATCCTCTATTCAGCAGGTATGAAGCTCATTTGAGTGCAGCGCTCAACGCAACTGACCATCGGTACTGGAAATAAAGATGGCACTCACTCAACACACCAACTATAGATACTTCCCCAAGAAAAACAAATAATATGGAAACGATTTAGTTCTCTTATTTACATATAGATTATAAGTTGAGATACTGCTGGTTCCTCCAAGAATCGAGCCTTAACCATTGAATCTAGTTGAGAAATTTCTGGGAAATCACATAAAAACAGCAATAATAGAGGAACACTACTCCAAAATCAGAATGGATACACGACGGATAAAACAAAGGTAACCTTGACACAACATTAGTGTTTACTAGAGAGTTCTAGCAGTCCGACTGCTTAGAGAACTTCACAAAATCCAAATTCAAAGACAGTAGAGAGTAGGTATTAATGATCATCCTGGTTGAGTTTTGACCCATCCTTAGCTCCTTTGGGGATCTAATGTGCACTGCGCAATATTCCATGCAAATAACCACCAGTCATAACAAGAGACACAAAGGAGACAACACCAGCTGGAAAAATCTTCTTCGACTTGAGAAAACGAGATCCCATTACTCCAAGAAGTCCAGCCGAGAGGACGAAACCAATTGCTGATGCCAAAACAGGTTGTGTTGGAAGCATAGCATAAACAGAGTACAGAAGGGCAGCAGAAGCTCCACCTGCAATCAGGGACTTCGTGCTGCCACTCTTCATATAACCCATAAAACCACCAGCCCCAACCAAGACAGCATAGCCCAATGTCAATTTTTGGGACATAGAAAGAGCCATTTTCTTTTTACTGTTATGATCCTTGCCTTCATACGATTCCCCCTCATTGCCACCATCATTATTATTGTTTCCACCATTATCTCCTCCACCACCCCCGTCACCATTTGCACCCCCAGAATCACCTCCACCACCACCTGTATCTGGCAGAATATCGACTCCTGACCCAGATGAATCAACAGTAAAGGTAGTAGGCATTGTAGAATCAGAGACAACACTGGCTTTGACCCCCCAGTAGAAATGCTTTGATTGAGTGGACAAGTCTGGATACACTGTGCAAGATGTAGTCAACGGATGCAGAGATGAATGAAGTGAGCTCAACGGCTGATTACGAGCAATAAAGTGCTGCCTTTGACTCCAAGCTTGGACTCGAAAGTGAGGCAACAGTAAGGAGGACTGAGAAATGGCCAACAATTCTCCCATTATCTGGAATATGAAATAGCAATTTGTATACTGATCAACGGGAACTTATTTTCGGGATGTTTTGTCTTATGCAGCTTCTGTAGTCTTAGCAACTTCCACAAAAATCAGTCTTCCATCAACAATCTGAAATTGGTGGATCATTTCAATGACAGAAGAGATATAGGCCAAATAAATGGGAAGCAACAAGACTCAGACAGACAAGCAACATAGGATATTTCACCAGGAGGAGATGAAATTAAATACACTTTATAAAGCTGGAAAACAAATTACAGCGGGAAAGTATAAAAAGCTTTCTGCAATGAGATAATGCAACTTAAGATTCCCCTGGACATTGAGGATTTCTTAATTTTTAGCAGAAGGCATAATCTATTCACTGACACTTATATTTAACTATCTTTTTCTTTTTGTAACAAAATCTCACAAAGCCAAGATTTGGAACAAAAAATTAATCAAAACTTACTGTTGTTGATAAAATAGGCATCTACTTTGAATTTATGATTTATGAAATAGTTATATATAAAATGTTTTCCTATTTTCTCATGTTCGTTTGGCTAATCTTTTGGAAAATAATTTCTTTTTTTTATAAGGTAACATTAGTACTGATTCCAAGAAAAGCCATAAGGTTACAATTACAAAATACATTTAAGCTTGGTTATCAAGAGTAAAAATTCTATAGGGACTAAAAACTGTGTCTCTGTCCTTTTATCTACTATAAACATTCCAAAACACCAAAAATGCAAAAGCTGAATACAATTATGTTTTATCTTCTGGATAGAGTTGCTTTTGTTTTCAAAGCCTCTTGAGTTCCTCCCATTCCAGATAATGCACCATATGCATCCTGGAATCATTTTCCAGATCTTTTTTTGGGCTTTAGTTCCTCCTCTCCTGCTCCAACTGGTGAGCACATCCACTCTGTTGGTGGGCATTACCCAGCTCAATACAATTTTAGCTAGAAAGATGTCCCATAACTGAGATGTGACCCTACAGTGCAGAAAAAGATGGCTATTTGTTTCTGCATATTCTCACATAAAAGGCAGATAGAGCATAGGTGTATTCCCCTTCTTTATAGCCTGTCTTGTGTTAAACAAGCCCTCTTTACCACTAACCATACAAAGCAGGCTACTTTGTAAGGTATGTTTGCCTTCCATAGCTGTCTCCAGGGCCATTGTATCTGTGTGTTGCTGCTATAGTTCCTCCATTGATATGCTGACCTTACTGAATAAACACCTGCTTTGTCTCCCAGCCAACATAATTTGCCCTGATCCATGACACTCCATTGACTTGGTTGAGACTGATGAAAAATGCAAGGAATCTGTCTAGCTTCCAATCATTCAAATGTCTTCTGAAAGTGAGGTTCCATCCTTGGTTATTCCAAACCTCACTAACTTTTGCCCTTTGCTGTTGGTTCAGTGTGTACAACTGTTTTAAAAAGCCATTGCCTAGCCAGTCATCTTCCCAAAAAGAGATTCTTTGTCCATTCTCTATCTTAAATTTGGGGTTGATGCAGAAAATACTCCATAGGTTTCTGATGGTCCTCCAGATACTAACCCCAAATGTACTGCTACCAGCTTTAGTTTTTCAGGCATTCTCTTCTCCATATTTATCCCTTATCACATTCTTCCGCAGTGCCTAATCCTCATTTGAATATCTCCAGAGCCATTTCATAAGAAGACTTTGGTTCTGCTTTCTTAAGTTCCTTATGCCCAATCCTCCTTGTTTCTTGCTGAGTGTTAATATTCTCCATTTGACAAGATGTATACCCTTCTTCTCTTTGTTGCCTTGCCATAAGAAGTTGCTTCTCAGTGTGTCCAACCTTTTTTCAACATGTGGTGGCATGGGAAAAAGTGACATCATGTAGGTAGGGAGTGTATCCAGAAAACTGTTAATGAGTATAAGCCTGCCACCTAGAGATAGGTACTGACTTTCCATCTAGTGAGTTTTTCTCACATTTTTCAAGCACTCCATTCCAGATTTCAGTGGATCTGGATTGTGCCCCAAGGGACATACCAAGATAAGATGTGGGCAGTGGCCTACTTCTCCTCCAAGGATATCCACACAAAGCTGGAAATTCTGAGGTTCCTTGACTGGAAACATGTGGCTCTTCCTCAGGTTTACATGTAGCCCAGACACACCTTCAAATATGGTCAAAATAACTCTCAAAATCTTCATCTGCTCAGCCTCTGCATCGCAAAGATGATTGCATCATCTGCATATAATAGATGGATGATTTCCAGTTTATCCCTTGTTTCTTGCTGACTTTAAAACCTCTGAGCCGATTGTTCCTGTGAGCTGTGATCAGCATGTTGTTTAGACCTTCCATGACAATCAGAAAAAGGAAAGGTGAAAGTGGATCACCTTGCCTTAATCCTCCACTTGAGGTGAAAAAGCCTTCAGATGTTCATTTATCAGTACTGAAAATTTAACTGTGCTGATACAAAACTGAATCCACTTCACCCATTTATTGCCAAAGCCCATTCTCTTCAGCATGCTCAACAGAAAGCTCCAGTTCACATGATCAAAGGCTTTATCTATGTCTAACTTACATAGAATACCAGATTTACCCTCTTTCATTCTCAAATCCAGACATTCATTAGCAATCAGGGCAGCATCCATGATTTGCCTACCCTCGATGAAAGCCATTTGATGCGAGTCTACTAGTTTGTGCATTACTGTCTTCAACCTCTCTGTGAGTAGCTTGGAGATGATTTTGTATACATTACCTATCAACTGATAGGTCTGTAATCTCTCAGCTCCTTTGCATCATTTCTTTTGGGGATCAATGCTATGTATGTGGCATTGAAGCTTTTTTCAAATAACTCCAGGTTGAGGAAATTTTGTATTGCCAGCATGATATCTCCTTTGATTATGTCCCAACAATGAACATAGAAACCAATATTAAAACCATCTGGCCCTGGAGCTTTATCCACAACTTGAAACACCTCCCGTTCTTCGGAGGGTCTCTGCATCCAATCCTTTTCTTGATCAGATATCATGGGGCTGCAATCTGGTTGAATTCTGGTCTCTTAGGTTTCTGCTTCTGAGTAAAGTTGCTCATAGAACTTAATTATTTCAGCTTTGATAACCCTTGGCTCTTTTGTTTCAACTCCTCCCACTACTAGGTGATCAATGTAGTACATCTTGTGAGCATTTGCTGATTTCTGAAAAAACTGTGTTTTTGTCCCCCTGTTTAAGCAATTGTACTCTTGACCTTTGTCTCCAGTGTATTTCCTCCCTTGTGGTAGCTGTTCAAATTTAGTGTTCAAGTTGACTTTCAAAGCAATTTCAGCATTATGTAGACTCATCATCTGTTATATCTTGTCTAGTTTTGAGATCTGATTAAGAAAGTTAAGCTTTTCCATCCTCCGATTGCCATTCGTAACTAGATTCCATCCCCTGAGTTTAGATTTCAACGCCTTCAGGTTCATTGCTAGGATGAAGTCGGGTCTGCCTGTCACTGTGAAAGAGTCCCACCATATCTTCACCTGATCTTTGAAGCCATCCACTCTTGTTGATGGATCATGCTAATTAACACAGGAATTAATAGAAAATAAAGGAAAGAGATAAAGAACACAAAATTTAACGAGATTCGACAATTTGTCTACGTCCTCGGGAGTTATGAGCGGCTGTGAATTGCATTATACGTTTTAGGTTACAAATACAGAATATAATATATTAGTAACCTTAGGTACAATTTACCAAAAATATCTTGTACCGTACCGTACCGTGGGGACAACGCCCCAACACCCCCAAGCCCACTTAGCGTTGGCTCACAAACTAGAACCCAACTCCCACAATGGACAAATGTTATATGATAAGAACATCCTAAATCAAGAATCCATGGACTGTGTTGTTGAAACCGAAAGCATATCACCATCACTGCAATCTGAATTGTCATTCTGCACCACATTTACAGTTTTGGGTGATTCATCACGTTTATCATCTGTCTGCTTTTTGTACTTTGGACAGTCCCTCTTCATGTGTCCTAGCTCCTCGCACTTGTAGCAGTTTCTAGACTTTGATATAGAATTTCGTTTTCCAAAACCCTCCTTCTTTGACTTCCTTCCACAGTCTTGATTACCCTTAATAAACTATCAGTATGAGAGCTTTCCCTTATATTCTGTTTCTGCTAGTTATGAGCCAACAAGGCTGCAGTAATCTCTTCAACTCTGATTGTTTTTTTTTCATATGTAAGAATAGTCACCATGAGTTCGTAAAAGGAGGACAATGAACACAACAAAATCATTGCTCTGTCTTCATCCTCAATCTTCACATCAAGTTGAGCCAAATTCGTGATTATTTAATTGAAGACATTCACGTGCTGCGTCAAATCATGACCTTCCTGCATCTTCAGCCCATACAACCTCCGCTTTAGATACAGTTTACTCATTAGGGATTTGGACATAAATTAACTTTCCAATTTATTCCATATTTCTCTTGGAGATGACAGATTCATTACGTGATACATAATCTCATCTGCCAAACATAACCGTTTAATTCCTGTCGCTCGCTGATGCAGCTCTTTCCAATCTTCAGCCTTCATTGATTTTGGCTTTTTAAATCATAAAGCCTTGAAGATCCCTTGTTGCGCCAATAAATCTTTTACCCTCGTTTGCTACAATTCGAAGTTACCGTGACCATTAAGCTTACCACTTCGAATTTTGCACCTGACATAGCCATCTAAACTTGCTCTGATACCACTTGTTGATTGATCAGGCTAATAAATACAGGAATTAACAGAAAACAAAGAAAAGAGATAAAGAACATAAGATTTAACGATGTTCGGCAATTTGCCTACGTCCTCGGGAGCTATGAGTGGTTGTGAATTTTATTATATGTTTTAGGTTACAAATACAGAATATATATATAAGTAACCGTAGGTACAATTTACCTAAAATACCCTGTACTGTACCGCGCACCCCCAAGCCCACTTAGCATTGGCCTACAAACTAGGACCCAACTCCCATAATAGACAGATGTTGTCACTCCGCTCCGTTCGCTCGTTTCGCTCCGCTCCAGCATCTGCCCCCTCATCTTATATATGAACCATGCCATACCTAACAACTCTTAACCACCAGTTTTCAAACCTGAAGTAGGATTTTGTGTTGTTCCGGTTCCTACATTTCAGAGATAATGGCCAGTGATCTGAGAAAAACCGTAGGTAGAATTGATTGGTTTATGCTTGTAAATTTCTCATCCCATTGAGGGGTGAAGAGGAACCTATATATTCTGGAAAAAGAATCTAGAGTGCCACCTCTAGCCCATGTGAAGGCTCCACCCTCTAGAGGAGGATCATGAACTTCAAGAGGTCTTTCATACTTTTTCACAGATATGAATCTAGTTGTGTTAAAGCCTCCGCAAGTCACCCACAATTCTTCGCACACACCTCTAACTCCACCAATCTCTTCCCATAGTTATAATCTTTCTCTTCTGGAATCTGGCCCATAGACACCGGTCAAACACCATTCGAAATTCTGATTCACTGCCTTGAATCTACAGGACAAAGAGTATACTCCAGTACAAATGAGTTCTCCCTCACATATTCTGCTGTCCCACATGATTAAGATTTCCCCCTCTAGTGCCATCTGCTTGTAAACTTTCATATTTGACCCATCTATTAGCCCAAATTTCTTTTACGTAACCAGATATGTCTCCTCCAACCTTTGTTTCCTGCAGACAGTAATGTCAGCTCCCCGTTGATGGATTAAACTCTTTAAGACAGTTCCTTTCCCCCCATCATTGATACCCCTCACATTCCATGAGATGATATTCAATTTCATGATACACCTTCAATCGCCAGTCTCCCTTTAGGTCTGCTTCCACTGCTCTTGAACGTCATGTCAAAGACTAAAACCTTTAAGTTCCTGAATGCCTTTCCATCTCATTATTCCGCAGCTCTTTGGAACTTGAAGAGAGTTTTTGTTTGATCTCAATATGTCCATTTTTTAGAACAATTCTCGAGTCTCCCTTTCACAGTCTCTGTAACATATTTTGCTGATGATTTTGAACTTTCCCAGAGATACATCCATTCCATGCACTGGGGAATTTGTATCTTCTGTCAGTAAAGGAGCTTCTTCACATATCTCTAGGGCTTGCATGCCAGAAATTGGTATAGAGATGAATTGTTGGGCTGAAGCTTCATCTGCGCAAGTCGCTGCTTGTCTTCTTCTCTTGGTTTCTACTGTTTTTAACTGTCACCGATTGAGTGAGATTCTTCAGAGTAAGATTTGAGCTTCAGTCAACATGGGGTCATAGTGTCGTGGATTGGGCCTGTTGTGAATATTCTTTATCAACTGAATTGGGTCAGGGCCCAATTTTTTCTTTCAGCCCGGACCTCTTCTATGAGAAGGACTGGATGACTTAGTAGCTGGCAGAGACCCCTCGTGACTTTCATGTGCAGGTTTTTTAACAATTTTCAGCTTCAATCGAAGAGCCCACGTGGCCCCAGACCTCTTTTGCAGATAGGAGTGGATATAATGGATATGAACCGGGTTATTATCCAAAGGATTTAGGGGTTGTTTTCCGGCCATCTTCCTCTTCTTCACTGTTGCCGGGATCACGCACCAAATGGAGATATTAAAGATATAGCCATTGCTTTCCATCACAATATCTCTAGGGACTTCTTTCTCATCACCCTTGACTTTGATTCGTGCCCAGCGCAGATGATTTTTAAGAAATCGTTTCTTCCTCCATTTCAATCCAACCGCCACAGGCATCTCCTATCTGCCGGAAAATGGATTGCGACCAAAGGCTCAGAGGCAGCCCATAGATGCGGATCCAGACCCAGCTTCGTGGTTCCTCTACAGGCCACCTCAACATGGATCTCTTCCCCTTTCATGATACGTTCTGCTTCCTTCCTAGTTGGAAGTTCGAAGAGGAATTGAGAATCATTCATCACATACACATTGGTTCCATGGGCTGAGTTCCATACACTACTCACCCACCTTCTTACATCGTTTAAAGTTGGGATTTCGTGGTCTGGAAACATGAATTTTCGTACGATGCATCTACCAAGTACATCGTCTTCTGAACCTCCGAGACTCCAGCAATTTTGATTCTGGAGTTGGATACTTCGGGTGACCATTTGTTGCTTCTGCTGGCCTCTGCATAGGAAGTCTTTTGCTGGCGATTCTGAGGCTTAAGCGTAGCTGGATAACTTCTGGTTGGGATCACAATAAATTTTTCAATCTTCTGGACTATTGCTATCCAACCAGCATTTAATGAAATACAATTACTGAGCTGTTCCCCTTGTACTGCAATAAAGCTTATGTACCTACCATGTTCATTGTATTTAAGGTTGCAATAGAACTCAGCAAAAAGATCTCTTGTTTTCCATCTCTTTGTTGACATTCTCTGCTCCTTCGATGCATCATAAAATACATGAGCTAACAACTTCATAACTTTAAGGCTTAAAGTTACTTTCCTCATCAAATTTCTGCTGCGTACAGTCCACTCAAACCAGGTTTCAGACTTTGATGTGGTTTTAACAATGATAAAGGATTTAAAACCAGCATGGTAAAAAATCCTTTCTTCCCCCATGAAATAGAAGCGTTAATACGAAAGAAAATGGTTAAAAGATAGCACAGAGTGTGTTAACTATGGCTGAAGATGAAAGAAATGGGTTGTTTCCGGTGCAGAGGACCACCGGAAAAGGGTTGTTCTCTCTCCTAGAAAGTAGGAGAAAGAAGTTCCTCATTAAAGCGTGCCTGGCAACTTTTCTTAGTTAAAATGATTTTCTTTCTAAAATTAGCCAAAACAAGTTGCATTCATTTTTTTAATAAAATTAGCGAAAATAAGTTGCATTCTTTTTTTTTCAAATAAAAAAATAATTTTTTAATAAAAGTAAAAAAAATTATATATTTTTTAAAATAAAACAATAACTTTCTTAATAACAATAAAAAGGACAAATTACAATGACCCATAAGACCCTCAAAGTCACCCACACTCACCACACCTCCAAATACCTTACCCCCCACCAAAAAAAACCTTTTCTTCTTAACATATAAGTTTTTCTTCTACCCCATCCACCCCCCTAACGAACCCTCACCTCCAAGAAAATTCAATTTTTTAAAGAAAATTTCCTATCCCACTCAGCCCCGACCTAAATATAAAATATTTTTATACCCATTCCACCAACCCCCTCAAAAAATTAGAACTTCTAAAAGAAAAATTCTATCTTAGCCCCTCATAATATTCATCACTCTACCCCTACTCATTCTAATTATTTTATGTCAAAACATATTTAGATACCTTGAGGAAAATTTTTTCTACTTGCATACAGGACACAAGAAGATAAATAAAAAATAACTTATTTTCCTAGAAAATAAAAAACATTCTCCTTCGTACCGAACACATCCTTAAAGACATAAGTAAATCATACACAATTATTACAAACAACCAAGCACCAGTCTCAAATCAACTTTCAAGACATAGCTTGATGCACTATTGACCTCTCCAGTCGAAAAACCCTCGGTTTATGAATGAGAGTCTCAAATCAACTTTCAAGACATAGCTTGATGCACTACTGACCTCTCCAGTCAAAAAACCCTCGGTTTATGAATGATTTAATTTAGATACACAAATTACAGAGCTGCACCAAAAGTAGACATCAAGACAAATAATTGTCAGGAATAA
>JBDJHY010000008.1:11246348-11258151 GCA_039654485.1 Withania somnifera | reverse complement strand
TTCTTCCCATTATTTTTCCTCATGAGTTTAAGTAGTCCTCCGCTTCAGCTACGGACTACAAGGTTTGGTTCTCCTACTGGTGGGTTAGTAGGTGCCATCATGACTCCGAGAAATCGGGTCGTGACATCTACATCCATCAATACCGAAGCAAAATAATATCACTGGGTCTTATGGTTGGTATATCTATAGACATAGTCGGGATGGTCAACTAGAGCATTATAATCAGGACCGAATAGGAAATGGTTTATTATTTTAGCCGATATGTCAATAAACACTCATCGAATAGTAATAATATCCAAGACCCCCAACTCTGAAAATTTTTGGACCTTTGAGTGATTTGCTGCAATGTTGCTTTTGTAGTTTGCATGAAACTCGCAAACTAACATTGGATAGTACTATCCAGGTAGTTTCTTCATCCACTCAAGCTGGTAATCTTTGAAGACTCTCAATTTCTTGATAGTCAGGTAAGGGGTCTATAACTATCAAGACTTCTTCAGTAATGCTTCGCTGAAAATGGCCTTTAGCATTTGTGAACAGTCCCTCAGGAAAATTTTTATCTGAACCAGCCATGCCCCATCGAGATTTATCTTGAAAATCTAGATTATTACTCTTTATTACTTGATATATGTATCCCTGTAGGTGAGAATTGGGAGTTTTGATTGGTGTGGGGTTGGTGCTTTGTGCGCTGCTGCTAGCCTTGGATAAGCTTTGAGACTTATCTACGGATTCTTTATTAAAGGAGGAAGTTGATACTTTAGCAGTTTAGCAAGGTGTGTGGGCTTAGTGACTCTGATGGTGGGTCACCCGTTGTTCAGAGATGGAATCCTCATCTCGTATTCCTCGGGTGACATTGCTGCATTGGTGCCTCTAAATTATGATAATTTAGGAGACATAGGTGATGAAAGCCAAATATTAGACAGAATATCGAGGAAACAAAAACATATAATTGGAATAGAGTCAGATAGGAGAACTAGGCGATCCATCTTGGGATAGATGATTCTCCTGGTCAACCATCTATTTTGGATGGTAGAACAGACAGAATATATGACATAAGATGATCCATTTGTTGTCCCATCTAGATTTGTGTAAAAGTAAACCATCATAACCAGTGTGTTTGTGGACAACCGGTATGGCCAGACGATTCGTCTCCCAGAAGGCGATTCACCTACCTATCCTGCTGGACTTGGATAACATAGAATAAAAAATCCACCAATATTTATTTTATTAACTAAATCCATCTAAGCACATGCCTAAGCAAACCCATATTTCAAGTATACAATTTATAGAAGAAATCACAACCGCTCCCACACAGTACTTGAAATAAGAATCATGATACCCAAGGTATTATCACAATAAGTTGGTGGGTTAATTAAGAGTCACCCTCCTACCCTCAAGAATAGATAATAAAAAGGATTCTAGGCATTGCAACTATGATCTTACCAGTGCGAATTTTGACAAGCAGCTTGAAAGTTTTAACCCTAGGTTTCAGCAGTTGAGTTGAGTTCTTGGCTTTAGTGTAAAAGAATGTACCAAGGGAAATCCAATTTATAACATAAAATTGTTAAAAGAAGAAGTGGGAACTGAAGGTGGATGAATGGGGAGGAGATCGTGTGTTTGGCCATTTGGTTTGAGAGGGAAAATGATCGGTCAAGGGGTTTATACCCCTTTTTACCTGATGGGTCGGGTCGGGTTCCTTTCTTAAAAGGCCCGACCCAATTACTTAAAAATTGACCATAGATTTCTAATTAGGCAAACCGTCTGTAATGACATGGTTTGTCCAAATGACCATCTGGGGCCAACCTTATCCAGTGTTGTCCCAGACAGACGGTGGTGTTGGGTGACTCGTCTAGAGCAAGATGAATCACTCGGTGTTTTGTTTGACTTGCATGGTTTTCTTTCAACTCTATCTTCTTATAAATTAAACACTTGGAATTTATGATCATAGAAAACACTCTTGGAACACTAAATAATTAACTAGCAATCTTATCTATAAAATAACCTAGGCAACATGCCTAGTGGATTTGCTTTAAAAAAAAAAAAAAAAAATTAACTAGCAATCAACTAAAAACAAAATCAAAAGATAATAATTAGAGATAGAAATTTGGGTTGCCTCCCAATTGCACTTGATTTAACATCGTGGCACGATGGTTATCTCTAAGTCCTCAGAATTATCCTTGTTGGGAATCTGCATAGTATCACTAGGTAGTATTCCAACCCTTTGCTGGTGTAGCGATGCAGATAGCTGCCCCATCTGAAATTCTAGGTACTTGATCAAGGCTGAGTGAGAGTCAACCCTCTGATCGATATTTGAAACCTTGGTGTTGATAGATTGAAGGCTTGCATCATACGACTCTACTTTATTCAACAATTTCCCCAACATCTCTTCTATTCTGGAGTCATTCGTCTACCTCACGCATTTTATAGGAGGCACATAAATTGCATTCCGGTTCTTATTGAACACCTCCCTATCTTTCCATTCACTCTACTCTTTATCCTAGTAGTCTCTTTTGTCGTTGAAATACTTGTGGTTGTAGTTTCGACCTTGGGTTCCTTGTTGGAACCCGCCTAGTTCTAGAGGTACTTAGCCTCTTCGTCTGAGTTAGAATCATTTTCTCAGCATTCTCCTTTCTCACAGGACGTGATTGCCTTAACTTTACCATAGCTACTGTCGAGTAATTTCTTAGACATCATGTCAATTCGTGTCTTTAGATGTGCCATATCTTGGTCTCACTCATCCTCTCTTCGGTGTTGCTCCGCCGACATAACATCACTCTTGGCCCCACCAGATATTTTAGACTCTCTGGTGTGCTAGCCCCTTGTGTTCTTCATTATCCTGTATAACTCTTGGGACACTGTGCATAAGTGTGTGACATGTAGGACCCTCCATTGATTCCATCCCTATCCAATTGAAGGAGCATTCAGCGCACGATAAAATATTTTCTTCAGGTAGTTACCTCCTAACCAATATGTGGGGTATTGACTGATCTTCTTGTTAAAGTGTAGCCATAATTCATGAACAACTTCATTAGGCTTTTGCTTGAAGTTGGTTATTTCATCTCTTAGTACCAACATTTTGGACTGGGGAAAGAACCTTTTAGGAAAGCCTCTTTAATTTTGCCCAATTTGCAATAAAGTCGGGAGGTAGATCATCGAGCCACATAGTTACTTCTCCACTCGGTGATAGTGGGAAAAGCCTCAACCTGATAGTGTTCTGGCTCACTCCAGGAAAGTTTTAAGACATTCAAATGGATGTGAAATTCTTCAGGTGCAAGTTTAGGTCCTCACCAGCAACTCCTCAGAATAGACCTTTCATAGTCAACAACTGAATCATTATGCTGGTAATGTTGAATTTGCTGCTGGAGGCTAGTGGGTGTAGAATGATTTCCCCGGTTTCCCTAGCCCTGTCAAGGTCTGTATCCTCATAATTACACCTCGTGATGTCTCACAGTGGAGGTTTGTGGGGTGCATATAGATAGTTTGCATGTTGCACATCAGCAGGGCTTTTTTCAAGATTAGGTAGAGTGGCATTATCAGGCCTATTCATTCTCACAAAGGTTCGTGATATCTCAGGATCGAATGGAAATAAAGGAGTTTCTTGACTCTGAGTGTTTGGCATGCACTACCTATGTCCTGCAACAGACAAAAACAACACAAACGTGAAAACTAGAAATAAACCTATTTATCTTCTTAAGTGCAAAACTGAGAGTGCCAAGTTTTTAGCGAGGATCTAAAACACAGGTATGAAAAAGATCTAATTTATTTTTTCTGTAGCACCCCAATATTTCAAAAAATTTTCCCAGCACAATATCTTCTTCATTTGACATCAATTTTTTCAAGGAAATACCAACTTGACAAACTTCAAGAAAATTAAAATTAATGTAACATATTAAGATCCAGGTACCTTCAAAGTGAGCTTAAAAAGATTCAAGAAATTTTGCAATTCTCTTAATAAAATCTTAGTCACTAGTCAAAAGTGTACGCAGGACTTCCATCTTCAATAATATCAATAAAATCAAGATGATATGCCGAGTCAACATCATGATCGGTGTAATATAAAATTACACCCTTATAATCAATAGACCTGCATCAAGTAGGTGGAATTCCTCTTTGTAGGAACGTCCAAACTCCACATACCCCCTCCTTCGCGTCGCGTGAAAGCCCAGAGGCAGGTACTTGGGGGTGCATCACCACGTACAAATCTAACATCATTATATCCTCACATTCCAAATCACAGAGCCCCAAGGGTCTCAACAGTCTGGCATATCGTGCCGAATATCAATCATACCGTCAAGCCTAAATCGATAACCAAGGATTCAAGCTTGTATATCATCATATCTGATCATAATCATCAATAATTGGGGTATCATCATGTATCCATAACTAGCAGTGCCATAAGTGTCAAAATCTATACTGAATGCCGTACGGAGATGGACTCAAGTCCCAATGCTATAGTCATTACTGATTCTAGGTCGGATTCAAGTGCCAATATCAATTAGTAAACCAATTATATAATTATTTATACGACCCGGTGCTAGAAGGTGAAGCCTGGACTAAAACAAGTAAAATATAGTGTTACCGGGTGCTCGACTCCATGTCGAGTCTAAAACAAGTAAAAAGCCAATTACTTATATTATCATTAATCATATTGCAAATATTGTTATTATCAATATCTTTCTTTAGCCTCCACGGCTCAAAATTAAGTGGTGATACCTGCCCAACCCCAATATACTCTCATTGGAGCCTTAGGCTTGGTCTCTCGTTCCATGAATGCACAACATAACAACAACACATAAGTATGTCATCATAAATATATATTCATGATATAACCACATCTTATGCCCTGCACAGGTATCTAAAATCATACTCTAGCCCTTGGGCCTCATATTAATCGGGCTCCAACAGATCAATATCAATATCGAATGGATGGAAGAATGGTACTAGGATACTATACGACCTAGCTACCCAACCTAAAGATGCTATTCAGTACAATTATTAAAGCTATAAACCCAAAAATAGCCCAAGAAGCCTACCTGTTGTCCGACGACAATGCTTTGCAAATCAGAGAATCTTACTCCGACTAATATCAAACATGCTACAAATGATCTGAAACTTACGCTAATGAATTCTATAAGTTAATATGAGTCTAACGGCATAATTTAAAATAAATTCCAGACTGGGTCCAAAATCAGACCTAAAACAGGCTTGTGGGACCCACTTGCCAAAACCTCCACAAAATTCACCATAAGGTTCCCAACATTGTCAGGAACCCATGCCCCAAATTTAAGCACAAGGCGAGTAATGAAAGAGCTTCAATCAGCCCAGAAATAATTGGGTAAATAGGGTATAAAGATTTGATATAAACAATTACCACGCTAGAATTCGGAAGAGATAGAGACTCTAGGAGAAACATATATACTAATAACGAAGAAATATATTAAAACAAATTAAGTTATGGGATGATTTCTTCAACCCCACACTTTCAGCCATTAATAGAGGAAAAGTCATGGAAATAAGGAAGAAGAAGAGAGAGGAAACTCACCAAATCTATGTAAAATCGATGAGGAATGTTGATAATAGCTTCCTTGGACTTTGAATGGTGTTTGGGAGAAGTTTTCGCTCAATAATGGGTTGGAACGAAGTGATTTTATAAAAGAAAGAAGTCTGGGTCTTAAAGGGTTTAAATACTGATTTTCGAAACTTTTATAAGTGGTCACGATAAGCATCACGTTGTGATCCTTATCGTGATGGAATTCTAGGAAAAATAATGGTTATTCACGATAAGCATCACGTTGTGATGCTAATCGTGATGGCCATTCTGCTGTAGATTTTTTAGAAACTTCCAATGGGGTCTCGAAATTGAAACAGAGTCCAAATTTGACAAAACATATATGTTTTTTGAGTGGAAAACATATTTTGGACTTAATGGAATTGATGAAAATGACATAGGAGGTCGTTTACTCAAGATGACCCCTCAAACCAAAAGGGCCAAAAAGCACATTTCTCCGCTAACACCTCGAAATTGCAGTGACATGCATGAAAATTAAACCAACACCTCAACTAGCCTAAATTCATCATTTTGGAGCTGTTGGAAGTGTTAGAATTTCAATTCGACACTCCAAACATCAAATTACCACACAAGCTCCTCTTTTAGACTATAATTTAAACAAATTCCACAATCTCGTATAACTTGCAAACGAAAACTCCAAAATACAAACTTAAGGTCAATCATGACTTTGTTTGGTATTCCGGAGCTAAAAAAACTATCAAAATTATATTTCGAGATCGTCTTGAAGAAAAGTTGACTTTGGTCAACAATTACTTAGTTTTAGGTGCTAAAATAGGAAATTTGAGATATTTCTCGACTGAGTCACTAAGGATCCGAACTGACGGTCCCAGAAAGTCATAAATGACTTGGGGCAACTACTGTAATGCTATAGAATGCAAAACATCATGTGCTTATCATAAATGACCATGAGGGTCATTATAATTGTAATATGGTAGTCTCATTTTTGGTACTTTTCTGTCATTTGCTATACTAACTATTGATATTAACTATTCCTTTTACTAAATTGTTTTTATTTTATGCTGGGGGTCTACTTAAAACAGTCTCTCTACCTCACATCTCATGTAGTGGTACATTTGTTATTGAATTGTAGTTCCGGACGTGAATAAAATCAACTATAATGAATTAAAAAAGAGGGAATAAGGATTCTACTGGCCAACAATGTCCAAGATAGAGAAAGTGCAGTCATACACAAAAAATATCTAGTACTATTAAACAAAGTTTCAATACTACATCCTAACTTTCATTGGATACTGTGGTGTTCCGATCACATAAATATTTGTGAAACTGCAAACTGAGTAGCAGTCCATCTTCTCTAGCAATAAATAACAAAATTCGGTAAGGAAGGTCACAGATTGGAAAGATCTTCAAATTTGTTTCTTTGGTAAATTTAGACAATGAAAACATATACAAAAGAAAGGTTAATTCAAAAGGCTAGAAATATTTTGACCTTATAAGAAGAGAGATCTGATGTCTGAGTGACAATTTGAGCAACATGTTTTGGGGGGAAAGAATCTCCAGTGTCCAGAGAAATGATTTGCCCCAGCTTTTTGCAACAGCTGAAATAGCTTGTAAGCAAATCTATACAAGTATATGATCTTGAATCAACAATAGAATTGAGAGCCCAAAGAGGCTTCAAAGATGAAACATGCTTCATAACTCAATGGTTAGATGATTTATCTAATTTTCAAGAAACAAAAATCAGAAAAAAGTACAATCTCCATGACGGAAAAAAAAAGAACACTTGAACTATCAATACACTCTTACTTGTGTTTTACCAGAGGATGATGTGCCAACTAACTCCGTTAGATATCCCTCTCTTAATCCACCATGAAGAAATGTATCTATGCTGATGCAGAGCAGTCTTATTCATCAGTCATCTACTTTCAAGGAAGCTGTAAAACCATCGGGCATTTAAACATTACTTCCTTCTACATTCCGTAGGTAAGAAACACTTATCCTATAAAGCATCATCTAATGATTCCTGACCATCTACCCAAGGTTGGTGGTGCTTTTTAGTAATATTCAGAACCTAAGTGATGCTATATTTTACGAGTAAAAATAACGTACAGATCATTATAGGAATACCAAGAAACTAATATATGAAAGCAACATATGTGGCAGATCAAACCTCTTTCGATCTCTCAAAATCACTGACACATAAAGATCATGTAGTAGAAAATCTTCAAATGCAAAAATAGTATGAAAGGCTTTCACAAATTCTCATAGAATCGAGAATGAAGTTTTCATATTGTTAGCACATGAATTATTAACTGTTTTCAATTTAAAAAAAAATCCTAATTCTAACTAGTTTATTTCTTAGTTCAAGACCCCTATTACAAACCAGAATCAAGGAAAGTAGATTTTTTCCTCCCAAGAAAAATAATTAAAAAGTATGACCAAAATACATAAAACTTCAATTCGATCCAGAACCTTTGTTCCAAATTAACTTTCTTATTTTCTATTTGACGGCATCCTAGAATTATGTCCATCCCCTCTAGGAACACTTTTCACTACAATTCTTAATGTATATAGTTCTTTTATTAAGAAAATGCTTTAGGACCTATTTTTGTTCTAGCAACATCAAATTCTTCAAGTTAGACGTCTTTATGTCCACTTTTAAATCCTTCGCAAACCTTCACCTTTTACCTCAGTAGTCGTACCCAGAACAACTGGGACAATAAATAATTGAAAGAATGGAGTATAATTCAATTTCATATACTAGAATTATGTCAAAAGGATCCAAAAAGTTCAGTAAATTGTCTATTCTGGGTATAAAAGAATCAACTTCCTTTCAAAAATGTCATCTGAATTCTTTAAGAAGCAAATACATGTAAAATGGAGCTGGGTTGACAATTTTCAAATAAGAGAATCAACCATAGCCAATCATATATGGATGGGAACCCAATCGCCCAACATAACAACAAAAACCAAACTCCCCGGCATCTTCGTTATTTTCTTGATAACTGATAGATATTCGAGGGCTAGGTTGCGCATGGTTTGGAACTTGGAGGATAATTGATCAGTTCCTGTATCCTTCTCCATTTATATACTAAGGTTTAATTCATTGTTGGACATCTCTTCTCACATAATGAAAATGCCTTTATAATACATGCTCTGTCATATCAAAAGTATTAAATTTCCATCTAAAGTGAGATTCCCTTTATATGTAGGATGGAACTGCTCAAGCAGCATGATAAAAACTCGGTTATAGGGCTAAGTGGCATAAACATTGCAGCCCAATAGGTTAATTTCCCATAATCGTATCAGCATTAAGATATAGGAATGATGCTAACCTTCTAAAAACGAAAGTACATAATATCCTATTTGGCCAAAGATTTTGTGAGTAGATTTGCAAAAAAAAAAAAAAAAAATTGAAAACATTATTTGTACATGAAATTTGTTCAGCCTTTGAAAGGTTATCTTCAAAAAATTTCAAGTCCCAAAATCTAGCCGGGACTAATTTTTCAATGAAATTTCACTTCCAATTTTAACAACTCTTTTTTTTTTCTCAAATTACAACTAAATGTAGATCAAACCCTAGCTAAGTTGTAGCCTAATAGCTTTCCTCATACCTTTATATGTAATACAAATTTATAAATATTTGACTATGAACTAAGTTATTATTGTAAGTAAATAAAACAAATGGACTTTATAAAACAATAAAAAATTTATGGTAAAAATGAGAAAAGGGAACCTGAAATAATGGCGTGAGAAGCATAGTAGTTGCAGAAATCGGAGTCGATTAATGGGTTATCACACTCCAGTTAGCCGAACAATGATTAATTAATTATAGATTGTAAAGTTGAATTTTGAGTAATATTCCTAGATTTTATATATTTTAACATAATATACGTATAATATAGTACCTAATTAGTGTCTAAAGGCCTTTTGGGTGATTGAGAAATAATTTTTTTCTACTATACATATTCATAAGTTTTCGAAAAATAGAACCCAAAAACCCAATATGTATGCGGAGGATTCACTCGATTACTCAAAGATTGAGATGTTGTTGCTGACATTGTTTATGTTTTTGGCATGTTATAAGCAATTGTGACAAAGCAAAAATATTCATGAAAATTAAAATAGATTCTCAACTTTGTCTATGTTTCTCTGCATTCTCGATTGGCTGTCCGCTTAGATTTACTTCTTTTTTTTTTTATCAACTTAGCCACTTAGGTACTTTACTAAAAAATTTTAACGATCCTAAGCAAGGTAATTTCATTATTCTGCTCCAAAATAAATTATGTCTTCACATTTACTATGCAACTAGCACCAACTTAAAATAACAATTAAACATTTAAAATGAGACTAACTTTTGGAGAAAATCCATAATTTGTTTAGAATTTATTTTATTGCAGAAAGTGATGATAATCTCATTTAGTATCTTCCTCTTCACAGTAGCAAATCTTGGTAAAATATCTTTTTTCCACACCCTTTATGTTGATCATGGCTACTATTGAACAAAACATGCCGCATATAGCAAACAGAGAGAGCTTATAGATGAAAGTTGTTAAAGGTAAAACTTATACCTAATAGCTTATAAATTTAAAGATAACAAGGCAACAAAAAAAAAAAAAAAAATTAAAATAGGATATTATTGTTAAGAAAGAAGAGTCGTAAGTACTTGTTCTAAACACCATAAGGAAATCTAGAACAATAACAAGAATTCTGAAACCTCTATACTACTATTTCTCTCTTATTACTAAGTTTAAAGGATGGAAACTTGGTCGATCAATCAGTTTGGTGGTGGGAAAAAGGTTTGTTCTGCAGCTCTCTTGGACCTGAAATTCTTCTCTACATCTGGTGAAACCTTGAAGGCAGCCTGCAGCACTTGTGGGGATATAAACTTCCATGGCGCATCGTTTCCAGCTAAGTTGGTGAACTTTGGACTGTCACATAGCAAATGGTTAAGGTTAGAATCTATTTTAGCATGATGAGAATTGTAATTCGACATCAAGGAAAAACGTTAAAACATACTTGGGGGTAGTAATTATGGAGAACCACTCCATGCCATCTGGATCGCTAATTTTCGAGACAATACAGAACCTCGGAACAATAAACAGATTACCAGGTTTGAGGTGTGTGTCTAGAAGACGCTTACCATCTGGACCAACAACCTGAACTCGGCCACTGCCTCTGACAATATAAGTGACCTGAAGAGCTGAATCAACTGAAAAACCTGGAGAACACATAGCATTTCCACTCAACCTAACAAGATCAGCACCAGTTCCAACTTCACCAACCAATGGCAAGTTCTTGGTATTCAAAACAACAACCTTTCCACCACCTTTAATATCAGTATCCAATGGGGCTTCCTCACAGTTGAGAACCATGCCATCTCTATTCCCTTGCTTAGGCTCAGGCATTTGGAAGCCTGCATCTAGTTTCACGATGCCTTTAGCAGTCTGAGAGCTAACCAGTGTCTTCGCCACACTCTCTTCTACATCCCATGCCCTGCTAACAAACTCAGTTGAGAAACCGGTGAAAATTCCATTGGAGCCTGTCAAGTACATATCAGTGAATGAACCAGCCTTATGTGCAGTTTTGGTATCACCGAGGAAGAGAACCACAAGTTCAGTGTCCTCTTTATTATACCACCATGATACAATACCAAAAGGGAGGGCAATAGCATCTCCTTTCTTAATGGGTAGCACCTTTTCATCTTTTCCTGGAATAACAATTCCAGCAACTCCACAACCTGATTGATGTGTTCAGATTAATAAGTGGCTAAAATAAATAGATCTATACCCAACGTGACTACACAAATAAATTATCATTACTTAAAGTAGTATGATATTAAAAATCTGAACATACATATACACACAAGTAATGTGACAATCAAAAACCAAAATATCCATTATAAAAGAGAGATCAAAACATTAGAAAAATAGAAATGGGTCACAAAGAGCTAGACCATAAACCAAGATATCAAATCCATGACTAACCTAACCCATAAATTCAAACAACTTAATTCCATTAATCAAGAAAGAAAAACCATTACGATTACAAGAAAAAAAAGAGCCGCAAATTATACCTTGAAGAACATAAGCAACCTTAGCAGAATCAGAGTAATGAGGCAAAGCAAAGCCATTCTTGGAAAGAGCAAGTTTAGCAGCACCAATATTGCCTTCCTTCAACATGGGAAGCTCATTAGGACACCATGCATGATATGAACCACCATCTCCACCATAAACTTGCTTTGCCAACTTTGGTGTAAGATCAATATCCATCTCTCTC
>JBDJHY010000008.1:11226367-11239106 GCA_039654485.1 Withania somnifera | reverse complement strand
CTTATATGCAACTTCAAACATTTAATAAAAAAAATTCATCTTATGCTTATATGCAACTTCAAACATTTAATAAAAAAAATTCATCTAGTTTTAACATGTTTAGGAACCTTTACATAGGAAGTTCCGCTACCTAATAAAGTTTCTTAAAATTATTAGTTTTGCTACTTTTATGCATATGAAAATTTCAAAAACAAGCATTATTTTTTTCACAACTACTTTTAGATAATTCCACACCATCGTTCACAACTAAATTTAATATATGTGCAACACATCTAACATGAAAAACATCTGGACAATCTAGCTCTTAACAAGTTTATTGCATTTAAATTAGCAGAAGCATTATCTAGTGCAAAACTAAATATTTTATCACAAAGTCTATAAAGATTTAAAATATCTGCAACCGTAATAGCAATATAAGCATCGATTTTTTTTTACTTCACAAATTTTATAAGCTATAATTCATTTTTGTAATTCCAATTATAATCAACCCATTGTACAGTAACGGTTAAATAATCAAAACCATTAGAATTACGACCCATGTCAGTTGTTATCGAAACTCTACAATTCATTAATTCAAAATATTCACGAATCATTTGACAATATTGTTCGTAAAAATTAAATATATCTCTTTTAACCTTACTTCGTGAAATACTTTCATAATTAGGACTAATATATCACAAATATATTCAATAAAGCAGGATGTTCACCAAAATTAAAAGGCAGACCATAACAAATAATAATTTTGGAAAAATCTGACTATCACGATCCATGCTATAGGGTCGTTGTGAAAGAGGGTCATCAGGTTAGAAAAAATTAGTCCACTTTGGACCATATTTGACCCTTCATAAGATGGTGGAGTGCCGCCAACAGACATATTAGGATCAAGACTAGCTAAATGTGCATGCCACTCCCGTTAATGCATTGATTCTAAATGTCTAATCATCCCTCCCGTTGAACCTCCATTGCCACCATATTTATAAACACAATCTTTTTTACAAAGATGACAAATAGTAAGAATTTTTTCGTTATTCAAAATACAAAAATGTTAGACATGTGATTTTTAGGGCGACATGTGGGAGCGTTACCCCTTCTTTCTTTGAGAAACAAGGCGGAAAATAGCTCGAACCTCGGGCTCAAATTTATTTTGGAGTCTGAGTTGGCGTTTCAGTAGCGAGACTAGTAGGTGTCTCATCTAAATCCTCATCGAAGTCTACTTCTACTTCTTCATCTAAATCTTTTTCAAATTATGGTACATTCTTTCAAAAATTTTGGTATTGCTTAGAGGAGTATCAATATTAGTTTCTATGAGTATATTTTGTAGAGGGGCTAAATCAGTTTCATTTACATCAATATTATATCTAAGTAAAGGAACTTTAGGCTGTGAAGATGAACTAGAACCTATCATCCTCTTAAAGTTTTTATTAAAACTACTTTACTTCTTTCCCAAACTTTTTTAGAATAATTCATAATATAATAAAATTAAAATTAAATTTGCAAATACAACAAATAAATGATAAATAATAAATGCGAAAATAAAATAATAAGATTAGAGAGTGGAACGAATGAACCAAACGTTTGCGTAAAAACAGGCGTAAATAAATGAAAATTAATAATTTGATGACGAAAGTTGAAGAAGATTGCTCCTCCAAAATCCATCAAATTTAATTCTAATCTTCAAATAAAAAACATTAACAAAAAATAAATAATTTTAAATGAGAGATTTTGATAATTGATAATTTAATATTGGAGAATTAAGAGAGTAGAAGACCGAGAAATAATGAAAGAGTAGAGAGAATTAAGAGATTTTAATGAAAAAAAGAGTGAAAAATAAAGTATATATAGAAAAAATTAGGTATTGGGTTGGGGGCTAAAACGGCTAATAACCGTTGGTGTAACGACTAGATTTGATTTTTTTAAAAAAAGAGGCCAGGACGGGCCGGACCGAGATGAAAATGGGATCCCATCCCGTTTCAAACCCAATAGAACTCGTCCAGCCGAGTACCCGGTATAACATGCCTCATCCCATTCGATTTTGTACCAGATTGGATTGGTCCGGGATTGTACCGAAACGTCTTAGTCTGGTGAACAACGTTTAGTTTAGAGCTGTTGTTCTTCATTTGCTTTGAGAGAGAAAGAGCGGGGAGAGAGAACGGATGAAGAGAGAGAGAGGCTGAATTGTGAGTGGGTTCTGTTATGAGCGCGTAGGGAGGAGTTTGGTTATTCATTTAGGCGCGTGTGGTTCAATTAAGAGGCGCGGAGTTATATTTTAGATTAATTCAAATTGGTTTAGCCTAAAACAGATAAAAATAAATCTATTTTTAATTAATTCGTGAGTCTTTAAAGAAAAAATGTTTTAATAAATCAATCTTAAAATATAGGATAAATTTTGACATTTTTTTTGCTTAAATAATACGTGTTTGGAAAAAACAACAATTTTTAGTAGTTCAGAATCGACATTTCAAATTAGTCTCAATCTTTTATAAAATAGATATACATGGGTATATTAAATACATAAATATATATTTTATCATAATTTTATGTACAAGGGCCCTTTTTAGCAATTTTGGACAAATAATTCAATTTTGCAGAAAAAATTATTTTATCAATTTTAAGTTGAAAATTTTGAAATAGGATCATATTAATCTAAAAATTATACACACATGTGTATTATTAATATACAAATATATATTTGCAAGTAAACCCTAGATGAATAGTTTAAATACCCAATACTTCCTGAATTTTCAAAAAATCAGCTTATTTAGGCTATTTAGGGTTAAAAGTTCAAAACTAATTAAATAGGAGAAGGTAAAAATTGTGTGTCAACAATTAGAATTGAAGTTGAAGTTGAAATTGTTTTTGGCCATATCTTTTTTAAAAGATTTTTAACTTTTGAATAGATTTTTGTAAAACATAATTTACACCTTTAATATTTTTAATACCAACAAAATACCAACTTAACAACATAAATTTGTAATTCACTCACGATGGTGAGATGTTATGAGTGAACATTTATCATAAATTTATTATATTATCATCATCTGCCTATTTTTCGGCATTTGAACCACATGATTTATTTATATTTTTTACATTTTCACAATATAACAATAACAAAATAATTGATCACATAAATATCATCATTTTTGAACAACATAATAACTAAAAATATAACTTATAAATAATGTTGAAGAAAAAATATCATGAAGTACTTTTGTAAACATATATAAATTGAGGTACTCTATTGTAATAATAAGTTCAAATTAAATTTAAAATAAAAAAAGTTTCAATTTATTTTTATTTTTTTAAATTCAATTAAAATTATATTTGAATTTTTTTAATGACAAAACATAATCTTTGAATAAAGAAAAAAAATCCATAACCAAATAGGACGTAAATTTCAATATTTTGATGTTACCCTTAATTAAAAAGCCATACAAACTAGGCCGTATGTGTCGTGGTCAATTTCTAGAGTAGGTTCCATCCGTCAACTTAACACAACTTAACACAACTTAACAGAACAAAAAAGTTACTTATAAAAAAGGAGAAGAGGAAAGCGTAAAATCGCCGGCGATTGCCTGACATCTTCATATTAAATCTGCTGCTCTTCGAGCTCCCAGCCTCCCTACTTCCGAAAAATACTCTTCTTATCTCTCTCTCTCCTTAGGGGAGTTGATTTTCCGGCGAACACAACTTTGAAAACCGACGAACATTCTCAAGTTTCTTCATCGAAGGTTAGCTACACATTTGTCGTTTATAATAAATGTATATGTGCGCGCATGGGAGAAACTTATTAGGTTAATTTGTTTTTGATAAATAGAGCTGGTGGAGGCGGCGGAGGTGATTGGATGGGATATGGCGGAGCCCTCACTATCATTGCCGTTGAAGGAGAACAGAATAGCCAAAGGAGTTTTTGCGGTGGTTGGAATTATTTCTACTCTCGTCATTTATGGTATCTTGCAGGTGTGCTGCTTCTAATGTATCATAATCTTCAGTGTGTGTTACTAGGGGTCTTTTGGTAGGATGCATTAGAAAAAATAATACATGTATGAGTCATGCTATTATTTAATCTTTTGTTTGGTAGGATTTTTAGGGTATGTATAACTAATACATGTATAAGTTATATACTATATTCGGTATTATAGGGTGTATAACTACAACAACAACATACAGACCTTATCTGTTGAGATATAGAGGTTGTTTTTGCTAGGCTCTCGGCTTAAATAAAGCCTGTCAAATAGTTTGAAAAATGGGACACAGATATGGGAGAATTACAACTGCAAATTAATGTAATACGAATACTGCAACAATTGGAGCACAAAAACACCAATGGAAGCCGAAATGAAGATCAAGAAATTATAAGAATAATGCTAATACTGCAGGTAATGCAAGGGCTATTAATACATGGATAAGCATGGTTATAGATTGAACTTTGCTTAATATACCAAATCAAACAGTGGATAAGAAATAGTACTGGCATAACTAATTCTAGCATTACTAATTCCAACATTACTAATACATCCTATTCAATACTATTTTTATGTGCTCTACCAAACGACCCTTGTTTCAATGATTTGTACAAGCCTAATAAGCACAGTTACAAGAATTTTATGCGTTATACATCTATATAGTTTTACAGAATGGCTTTCTCTGTGTTCTTTTTTGATAGGTGAACCCAATATAACAGTAGGAGAGGTTAGGAGTAAGATTTTAGTGATTGTATGCTGCCTAAAAGAAAATGAGGAGAAACAATTTCAAATGAGGAGTAAGATATGTACCATTTTTGGTAAGGAAAAGTTTGATATTTATCTATTTCATACTTGGGGAAAAAAAGGAAAAGTAACTGCCTTTTGTGATGTGTGTGGAGAAGTGCAGGAAGCTCTTGCTGCTTCCATTGAATTTGGAAATGTTGAAGGTTTTCGAATGGTTGCTTTTGCAGTTTGGGAGAAGGGAAAAGGAAAATATGATTTTAGTATTTAAGATAAAAGGAGTATAGGAATTTCTTGGCTAATGTGCTTCTGGTTCGTTAATACTATGACATTTTACTGAATACTCGCTATTTCAGAAAAAAAAAAAGAAAAACATTTGAATGTTTAATTTATAATGTATGCATCTCTCTGATGATGCTTTCATCTGTTTGGCTGGGGTCGCGGGGGTGATTAGGTCGAGCTTTTTAGTACTTCTTCTCTCATGACTAGTTTTTAGGTGCTATGATATTTTGATCCTTTATGCAACCAAGACAAGTTACTAAAATTTTTTGTGTGATATTGCAAATGTAAATGTTTGTTGTATGTCTTTATCAGAAAAAAAGTTTTGTGCTTATGGTGAGGACCCTAAAAATTTAACAGGGAAAGCTGTTGTAGGATATGAAGATCACCTAGGAGAAGCAAGGTTATGAAGAACTTTTCTTTTTATGATGTAGTAATATTGCAGAAAAGGAGGGGATCACTCAAAATGCAAGAAGTATACATGCAAACTCTCTTAATAAAATTAAAAAAACTCCTCCCAAAAATCCGCTGAATCACCTATACATATTAGTATAGTTTGAGCTGCTTGACTTTCTTCATCTGACTGCACACATACTTTTTGGATTGTATAACATTGTCAACCATTTTTTTTTTCCAGAGAAAGTATTCATGGCATAAGTGCTTTTTTGGTAGTTTACTAAATTTAAGCTATTGAAATTACCATCTCAAGACATGCAAAGACATTTCATTACCAGAGCAAAGCCTGAGGCAGCGCTCTTTGTTTTAGCTTGATATTCTTATGTCATTCGATATTAATAATGTCCAATTCTATAGGCAACTTAAGTGCTGGACATGATAGGACACCAGTGTACATATGAGATCCTTGTTGGATATGGTCAACTCGTAACTGATAATATGGATTTTGAGACTAAAACCAGCAACCACAGTGTAAGAGCTCCTTAGAGGAAAGGTGGAGAAGAAGAGAGCATAAGTTTGTTTTGAGCAGGCCAAAAAACAAATATGCATGAAAGGAAAACTTAAGGTTTTATTAGTACAGAATTTTAGTGTTCATATATAAAAATTAAGGCATATTGTAAGTGTCGTTCAACATATGTCCATAATTTAATGGCTCGGTGCGCAAGAACCTTGGCACACTGCTTATCTCTGAGCGGGTACCTACTACCATTTATAATAGTGTCATTTATGCATTACTCATTGGACTCCAGCAAAGTTCGTCCCATGCGTAGATTATAGTGGAGGCTATTGTAGGTTGATGAATAGCATAAAAATAGTCTAAGTATGATGAATCTTCTGTACTTTGACATAGAAATCTCATCTAGTCAACTAGTTTGGGATTGACATAGTAGATTAATTGCTGTAGATATCGTGTATCACTCATGGGGCCACATCTTGCGGAGTGCTAAGTCTCTTCAGGCAGCTTACAAATAATATGCGTAAAACGAGTCAGTAAATCATGTTCTCAACGACAACTACATACCCAGTGTAATCCCAAAGGCGGGAGTAAATCACAAGTCCTTGTGAACAATTATCTTCTACAGTCCAGTCTGCAGAATAGAAGCATACCTACATAATTTCATGCCATAACTTGATGCCATGAACTATTTTCACCCCTAAATCGCACGTCCTTGCGAACAATTATCTTCTACAGTCCAGTCTGCAGAATTGAAGCATACCTACATAATTTCATGCCATAACTTGATGTCATGAACTATTCTCACCCCTGCTAGGGGAAACTGTCTACACATGTAATAACGATTTTTAGATTTTCCACTAGTTGATTAAGAGTTCTATTATGGTAAAGTCCAGCTGTAAGTTTAAGGCACTACCATATGGCTCATGTTTTGTCTTCTGTTCGGTTAGGTGGGTACTAAAAACCTTTTTATATCTCTGCACAAAATGTTGCTTCTAGTTGCTTGTCATTTACCCTCACCACTTTAAAGAATTTTATTAGTAATTTAACTAGAGAGACTAACAGTACCTTGTAAAAAGCAAACTGTTGAGAATGACCGCTCTAAGATCTAACTCTTTGATCTCCCCCTTCCCCGAGGCTTCTTTCTTAAGTGAAAGTATGGTTTAATTTAGAAAGGGAATCTCCGTACCAAGCATATGTTCGTTTTCTGTCCTTTCTTTTCAATTTCTTTCTGTAACTTCACTGATGAAAGTGTCTGTTTAACTCTCCCTCTCCCTCTCCATATATATATATATATATGTGTGTGTGTGTGTGTGTATGTGTGTGTTCTGCACTACTTGATGCTTCTGTCCCTTATGTACTGTTAAAGTAAAACATATTTGCTTCTTGCATTTACAATAATATCTATTTTCTATCTTTAACATGGTGGTGTAATTTGTACCTGCAGGAAAAGATCATGAGAGTTCCATACGGACCGAACAAAGAATATTTTTCATACTCATTGTTTCTTGTCTTTTGCAATCGGATTACCACCTCTGCGGTCTCTGCCGGAGTTTTACTGGTAGTGGGATGATTCCTTCCTTAGTTTGTCTACTTTCTTTTGTGTATTAAGAGCCGAAGGCCTATACAGTACTGCAAATATGCTGAAGGCCTATACAGTACTGCAAATATTCTTCTGTCTTTTATAATCTCTTTTACTTGTTATTCCTAGGAAGCTTGAAAAAACGGTTAACATTTGCTCCTTTCATTTTTTATATTATTTTCAGGCAAGTAAGAAGGCCTTAGACCCAGTAGCTCCACTCTATAAATATGGTGTTGTTTCTGTTTCGAACATCCTTACAACTACTTGTCAGTATGAAGTAAGAACATTTGGAGAAGGAACTGAAAAATGAGTTAAAAGTGTTAGAAGCTTTATCAAGTTGTCATATAACAAAGCACTGGCTATTTTGATGAATTTTTTTCTTCAGGCTCTCAAGTATGTTAGCTTTCCTGTTCAAACCCTGGCGAAATGTGCCAAGATGATACCTGTAATGGTAAGTTAACTTGCTGGATAGATAGTTGTAATTGCTTAGTAACTACTGCAAGCAATTCCTCTTGGTCTGGACTTCTCTAGTGTATGCATGAACAAAACTCTATTGCATATGTTTAAGTTGCAGTATTGCTATTTTTAGGTTTAGCTTTGACATTCTGTTTGGGACTAATCACAGCCATGATGTCATATTAGTCTACTTTGAAAATCCTTTGCGTTTTTTATTTCTGGACTTCTACTCATTCTTATGGAAATCCAATTATCTGGTTGAAAGTTATATTACCGAAGTTTATTGCCATACTAAAACTAGTGGAATTTGCTAGGTTGTGTCATAGTAGATGTAAAGCAAACCAAGAACCATTTTTCCCCGACACTGGAAAAGTCTGTTGCATAATTTTCTTTAATTAGATATCACCTTGCTTACAGTGTTCTTGTGTAGACAGATCATAATTATTTGACAGTCCTTTCTAGTTGATGTCATTTTCTGATTTTCCTTTTATGCTGATCAGATCTGGGGTGCTATCATTATGCAAAAGAAGTACCAAGGGCAGGACTATCTTTTGGCATTCCTAGTAACCCTGGGTTGTTCATTATTTATTCTGTATCAGGTATTACTAATATGTTGTTCTGAATTTCCTGTTGGATACTATATTAATTGCTACTTTCTCAAATTATTTCAAGAAAATTGTTTTCAGAATATATTGATCATATCAAACATTCATAAATGATGTTAACATGTTGTAAAAATCTTCATAGATGATGTGTATTCGATCTCACTCCATGGTATGATTTTTCCATTGCTGAAACTGTCTTCAATTATCTAAAAGACTGCTGAATGATCTCATGCTTTTCCATGTTCATTCAGTACAAAGCACAAAAAACCTTAAACCAGTTTAAGACGATGAGCATCAGTTGACTGTTAATATTCAAATCATCTCCTGCTAAATCAGTTAGTCATCCACATGAGATCATGTTATGCCTTTAACTTCAAATTCAAGAAATGGTTTCTTTTGAGCAACCTCTCACTTTTGATTATATCTACCTTCTTGTTACTCGTCATATATCTTTTCCCTTTTCCTACTTGGCAGCCGGGGGACAAGTTAAAAGACTCCACAAAGGGTTTCCACACCCTCAAATGATACTAAATTTCCCCTCCAAATTAACCAAAAAATTATAAAGAAGATCAGTATTTGTAAATCTTTCTAAAAGATCTGAACTTGCATTCTGAGTTCAGTATGAGAATTTCGACCTTTTAGTTCAAGGTTGTTGGGAAAATTGAAGTATACATATAGCCAAACTCATGTTGCACTAGTTAACTAGTCTCTGAAGCAGGTGGAAAGTCCAATGAATGATTGGATACCTAAGTATCAATACACTCTAGTTTCAGAGCCTAGTCCTTTTCTTATTAGCCATGAAATTAGCCAGAATGACCGACCTCTAAGTCGAATCTTTCCTGAAGCTTAATCTTGTTCTACTATTGACAACTGCACCATGGTGCTCCAATGCTTTCTTTTTTGGTTGAGCATAAGGGTCATCCAAGTTGAAAATATCAAGGCCATAGTTTGCTGGCTGTCCAGGAGAGACTGCAAGCAAACATGTTAAATGGTTGAGCCGATGAATCTTGCATAAGTAACTAAGTTTCATCACCAAGGAGTCATGATGTGCAAGTGTCCTATCAAAACTGTGAACTAGCAGAGATCCAAGCACTTTGAAAGAGCAGCACACCTGTTATTTGGGCAGTCGTTGAGTACTACTTCTCTTAAACTATAATTTCATTAGGTTCTTGGGTGAAACAGTTATTTCCTGTTTATGTAAGGTATTGCTGATTTTCATAGTATCAGTAATCAAATATATTGAAGTTTTCATGTGTATGAGCTACTGTTTCATTAAATCTAGTCCCAAAAGTTGGTCAATGTGAACTCACATAGAACATGGGTTAATTAGAAAGTATAGCAGCCGTACTTGGGGAATTCAACTTTTTTAGGAACTAAAATATTATAGATAATTTGTAATCTTTGTTTTCTAATTCTAAAATATACTTCTTATCTATGACCTCCAATGTTGTGGATATATAGCATCCATGTTTAAAGGACACATGCCATGGCCTACTGCGGGAATGGTTGTAGCTCTAGAAGGTCAGATTTTGGTTCACAGAGATCATTTAACAAAATTTTCTACTTGTTATTCTTTGCAAATTGCAAGCAATATCAAAGTTCTGAGGTGTTGTACGATACCTCCTTACAACTCTGCAAGAATGAGTAGTTCTTTGTCTGCCATGAGATTGATTTGGAAAAGGAGCGATCGACACTCGCTTGCTAGTTTATTTTTTTTTTAGTGGTTTTGCCCAATCTGCTATCTGAAAGAAAAGGGAATGGCTCGGCTATCCCACCTAGCCAAGACAGAAAAATAGATTAGATATAAATTAGATAAAATGAGTTAGAAAAAAAATAAAAAAGGAATACTTAAGCTGATTCCAAGATGTATGATTGAATCAAAGTGAGTTGTACTTCATTCAAGCATTGGATCTCCTGCCTCATCTCAATTTTGAAAAAACCATGACTATGCTTAACAATAAAATACTTCGAAAAGCCCACATACGGCAAAACGTTTTGTTGCCAGTGGAAAAGAATAAGTTCTGCTCTTTCATAGTCAGAGGGTTTCTTTGGGGTAGCCTAGGTTTACCATGGAGGAATTGAACTTCCTATTCCCTCCTTTATTATCTTCTTAACCATCTAGATGATCCAGATGGAAAGGTTGAAGTAGCAGTTAGTTGATTGAGAAGGTTTTTCTCTTCAAGTAGATTCAGAACCTATCAACCTCGCATGTCGATTCTATGTCGCATAGGAGCGTAGCCACTCGCTCTTAGTCTTTAGTAGACTTGGGGAGAGAAGCGAAACCAGAAATCCGAAAAAGCGCTTCGACCAAACTGGGGAGGTCGGTGAAACATTTCCTGGAGAACTAGTTCGATCTCCCATTGGTCTTTGGAAGCTAGCATATGGGGGCAAAGTTCGACGCCCCATGGGAAATTCAACAATAATCCTGGCACAAGCTGCGCTATACATCGTTAGTATCATCGTTGTAAAAAAAAAAAGGAACCAGCCATATGTACCTCGGGAGCCTTGGCCAATACCAGGGAGAGAAGGGAATGCGTCGAAGAGGCGAACAAAGACACAAGCATAGGAGTAGATCTCCATTAAACAAGAAAAAGAAGAAAGGCACTACAAAGTGTCTACAGACACTTATTTAAACCTTTGAAAACTCAAGCGTGTTCAATTGCGCGGTTGGAAGGATGCTGCAGTTTATCTTGTTAATTGTGTCACCTAAACCATTTGTTGTATATAATTACTAGCACTTTGACAAGTTTTCATAGTTTTTGCTGATTCTCAAAACCAAATAGATGGTCATTAAAAGATTCATGTTTTTGTATATTCTTGGAGTGCTAATAATACCCCAACTAGTAGAGAGGACTGGATTAATTTTGTAAAGAGAAGATCTAGTTGCAGAATTCGTTAATGATGTATGCTTCCTGTTTACTGGTTAGTCCCCTTTTTCCAGTAAAACTAGTACTGAAATAATTTTGGTTCTGAGCTATGCTTGTATTTGCCTTGTTAATTTCTGGACTTACATTAGCATCTACAGTTACTCCCCTTGCTAATGCTTTTTCCATTTTGTGTTTGGTTTAAGGCTGCAGGTGACATCAGTCCCTTCAATAGGGGAAGGGAAAGCACAGTCTGGGGAGTTTCTCTGATGATAGGCTATCTTGGGTATGAGTTATAACTCATGTTAAACCTTTAGTCATTGGATTAACAAAATGCTAAGTTGTTGAACTCGATTTGCTAAATGTCAAGACTTCCTCAAGAAGATTGAGCACCTGAGCTTCTAGAAAATTGTCGTTCAACTTACCATCTCATAGACCCTGTTTGAATTGGCTTATTTTAAGTCCTTTCAAGCCAAAAATAGCCTTTAAGAACTTTTGAAGTGTTTGGGTCAAACAAAAAATGCATAAACACTTTGTTTCAAGTCAAAATGATAAGAATAAGCTAAAAGTTAGGAATCCTAGCTTTTAGCATATAAGCTGCTTTTAAAAAGCCAATCAGAATACCCCATAGTGTGAATTTGATTGATATTTGAGCATTGAAAATTTTACACATCTTCTCACTTATTCTGTAATATCACCAAAAGAATGATTTGACTGAATCCTTTTTTAAATCATACTACATTCACTATCCTTACTGCCGAAAAATTATTATGTTTAGAAAATGTATTCCGGTCATATTTACTTCTTTCTCATTCTCAAACTTACTCCGTATCTTCCCCCACCCTCAGTAGGATAATTCTACTTTTCCGATGCCTCGGCCTAACCCTCAAAGCCTAATTACTTGGTCAACTGAAGAATTATGAAAACACCTAAGTGAAATGGAATAGTCAACATCATGGTTCTCCACCTAGCCCCACCCGAGTGCAAATGCAAGAAAGGTTGTTCGGTGCTGGTCAGATCAGAATGAAAGATTTTATGTTAACATAAAATAAAATATTAGCATATCCTAGTTTTCACGGGTTATACATCTTTCAAATATTCACATCAAACACATGCAGAAAATTTTCAGAAAGAAAATAGACTTTTTGCTACTTACCCATTCTTGATTTGTTTTCCCTCTTTCCCCTGCCTTTGTGGGAGCAACTAATTTTCAACGGAAGACTTCTTTTCCTTGAAAGGATGACTGTACCAATATGCTCCTGATGTTTTGCGCAGGATTGCTTTTTATTTTCTTAGGTTGTTGAGATTGTGAGCTGTTATAGGAACAAAACTGTGGTGTT
>JBDJHY010000008.1:11177168-11187263 GCA_039654485.1 Withania somnifera | reverse complement strand
TTATAAATTTATAATTGATACTTGGACCTAAATCACTACTTATCTTTGTCAAGTGAATTAATTAAATATAAGTCTCTAAGGGTTCGACAATCCGGCTCGAAAGAGCCACTATATTACTCGTTCGACCACGTACACTTGCATGTGCGTTTGGACGCAACATAACCACTCCTCACACTCTGCAATAAACTCATAAGGATCCTTTCTATATTTACCAAAGAACCTCGGAGGCCCCATACGAACGAAATGATTGTACATCTTTCGATCCTCGAAAGTCATAACAGAAACTGCAGGCTGAGGCTGAACTGGCGATTCCTCTGGAATAGGCTGCAGAGGAGAAACTATGGTTGCCACTGGTATTGGCTGAATAGGAGGAGCTTGGGAATCCTATGCTTCTCCTTGAGATGAAGTGTAAACCTTATTATGGGTGCTCTACCAAACATAGTAACCATACGCTGCCACATATCTCTAAGTGCATTGTCAGGAGGTGGTTGTGTTTGTGGTGGAGGTAGATATGTGGATGCAGGATCTGATTTGCTTAACTCTAGCCCGACCTCCCCCACAGACTTTAGCTTTACCCCGGCCTTGGCTGGAGCTCACGATGGAGGCGGGGAAGCATGATCACCTTCAGATGTTGAACGCGTACCGGACCATCTGCAAAAAAAATAGAACCAAGTTCAATAACCAGGAAACCAATGGAAACCTCGTAGGAAAGAGTCAAATAGAAGTAATTCCTATAAAAGAGTCTTATAGTCTCCCAAGGATAGGATATGTACGTCTACAAACCCATGGGACTCTACCATACTCTTGCTCTTATAGCCAAAGACACCGGTGAACCTAGATCTTTGATACCACTCAGCCATGACCCAGAAATTGAATTATGATAGTCCTTATACAAGCATAACTCTGGCCCAGAGTGTTGAGTGGTGGTCTAGTACCAAGTACCATAATAAAAGAGAAAAAAGAAGATGAAAAAGAAACATGAATATATAACTTCACAAAACCTGGTATCCTGGTTGTAAAGCATCTATAAATAAAACAGTACATAAGTACAACCTATACGAGGAAAAACTATGAAACAGTTGTCCAGAACCCAACTAAGACAAGTCTGATGATAGAAGGAAAACCATCCAGCATGAACGTTGACTACTCATCATGTCTCCTGAAACAACACAAAGTTAATTTGCATAATTTTGCTCGCCATGCTGACTCGTTCTAGGACCTGCATCACAAAAAAATATAGATATGTAGCATGAGTATCAAAACAACGGGTACCCAGTAGCCATCATAAGGTGATCGAGCAAAAGTAAGTATAAACAAGGTAAAGTGCGATAAAAAAAAAACAAAGAAGGAATAATCTCAATATCAGCTAACAGGTATGAAAGACGACCAACTTTTAACACATAAGACCTGAGTCACAAGAAATCATGACAAGTGTTACACGTACCTGGAGCTCCAAGGTAACCAGCACAACAAAAGACCATAAAAGAAAATACCAACAAGTAATAAAATAATCTAAATGCGAGTAAAACAAGGGAAATAACCACAGCAAGACTATCTAGCAACAAAGCACATAGGCAAATAAGTAACCCAACGAAACTCCCTCATAAGCCTAAATAGTACAACCAAGCACTAAGAATGCAATGCAAAGGGGTGTAGAAAAGTAATAGTTCCCGCATACACCCTTCCTGGTTTGTAACTCTGGTGAGAAGAACCCACGGAAGGCAACCACTATGTACCACTCCTCCTCTTGTACACCTCTCCCCCAAGCATGCACATACCTAGTAGGTCAGCTATGGCCACTTAGGATAGAAGGTTCGTGAAGGGGTCCAATCCCACCTACAAAATCCTCGTAAAAAGCTAATTAGTGGAATAGTCACTAGGTAGAAATGCAAAAACGGCTCAGCCCATATACCATATCTCAGTGAAAAATCTCAAGTCTAGCCATAAGGTAAATTCAATTCTCAGTAAAACTCAATTGTCGCCTCGTAGGCAATATTCAGGAACCACAGTGATGATTGGAAAATAGAATCAAATAGTGTGAGAAAATAGTTGTATAGTGCTCATGAGTGCAGTCATGGAAATTATAAATGTATTAGATAAGAAATCACTTTATGGTTATCATACTGCAAGAATCTCAATTACCATTTAAAATACCAATGCATGCTCGTCAAACACAGCAAAACAATAGTCCATATCAGCTTTGAAGCCACTAGCTAGGCATGGGGATAGCTACTAAGCTGTAACCACTAGTGTAGTCCCATCTGCAACCTCAACTATGTTCCAGAGTCAGCATGAAACAGGAAAATAAGACCTCATAGTCCTAGGGATGTATAACAAATGATAAAGGCAGCAAAATAGGTCATAGGTCAGCCTAACAACTGCAATGGGAATCCAACTAGTAACCCAGCCCTGAGTTGAAAAATTTTCAAGCGTATACGATACTAAATACCCAATATGAAACAAATAAGATGAAGCTTTCCTGAATTTTGATGATAACCTTATAAAGCGTATTATTATATTCAAGAATCAAGAACAAAGCTCGAAATCACACAAAGCTAGAAAAAACATAACTCATGCGTCAAGATGAGTAAAACAAGGCTCATATTGACATAGAAATAGCAGGGTCAGAATCCAAACTAAAAATGAATCTGTAAACCCTAGTAGGTCAAAAAAATAGAATATTTATACCAACACTAGAGCACAACTCATGGAACGTATGACACAAATAAGGCTCAATCCGATAGACAATAATAAAAAAATAAGCCCTAAAAAGTTTATATGATATAGAAGACTTTATACCAAACAAAAACAAAGAAATTACCCAGTAGAAATGAGCGTAGAACCACCGAGATATCAACAAATTAAAAACACCCAAACACCTCTAATTAACCTTCCTTAAGCTCTGAATTTGAGAGAAAACAAGGAAAATGGTGGAACTTGCGTCAAAAAGAAGAAAACAAATATATAGGCCATCTAGGTGGTTCCTCCATCGCAACTTAAGCCACACGATCGCCACTTTGCCCTCCGTGATCGTGGCCCTCAGCCTTGCAATTGCGATGCCTTTCGGTACAGCCAACCTCAATTTGAATAATTGAGGCTTGGATGAAACGGAGCCCCATTTTGATAATCCATATATGAAATCTTTATGTAATCAATATTACAGACTTAACGGTACTAACAAAAAAGCAATTCGAGATTGTTTATCATAAAGAAGGCTCGAAGTAACAATAATTAAAGGAATTTAAACTAAAAATTGTCAGAGAACCAATCTACCTATCCCATTAAATTGAAGGCAGACCAGGAGCATTACCTACGAGGATTTATTAGGATGGATCAAAGACCGATTCAGTCTTTTCCTCAAAAGCGGATACGTAAATGATTTGGGGCAGTTATAAGAACGCTCTAAACACAAAAGAATCGTGAAAATACAGAAATGATCCTGATGGTCATTGTAACATAATATGAAAAATATTACAACTAAAAAGAAACCAATAAATTACCCGGTAGTAACGATCATAGAACTATCAGAATATGATTCCACAAATCAAAACTATAAAGTAAAACCTTTAATATATTAGTATGGGCCCAAGAGATGAGTGAATTTTAGAAGAAATTGTGATTTTTCATCCCAAAAATGAAGAAGAAGCTAAATATGTATGGCTTCCAAGTGTTGTACTAGGCGGATAAGCCTCCCTGAATACGGCCCGTAGCCTACAAATGCAGAGAAGAAGAGGGGATGCGCTTCGCAAATGCGTCCAAGGCCCACAAATGCAAAGAAGGGTTGGGTCCGGTAGATTTTAAATTATTTCAAAAGGTATATGGAATGGAAATGGAGTTCAATTTTGACAAATCATATATCAAAAATTTATGTAACAGATATTTTGGACTCATCGGAACCGAATAAATGACGATCCGAGGTAGTTTAAGATGAAAAGGGTCTGAAGTAGCAATAATTAAAATGAATCAAGCTACAAAACTTCGAGAGAACCGAACTACCGATCCCAGCAAGTCACAAATAACCTGAATCAGCTACAAAACGCTCTAAGCATGGAGAAATCACGAGAATACAAAAATACACAAAAGATCATAATAAGGAGGCAGTATGCTTCATGAAACCTTATGAGAGATTAGGTATTTGAAAATAATAAAATGACGAGATATCAAAAAGTTATGTCGTATTTCGAACTGATATAAATGATATATTTGATACAATATGTCCAATATTATAAAATGTTATAAGGATCTGAATTCTATATTTATTTAAGCACGCTGACATAGAAATGGTTATCAAGTGAAAAATATTACGTCTTGGTAAGCGTAAAACTTATTTGACTTGCAATTTATACACTTAGAAGATGTTGTATTTAATATTGTCACTTGACAAAATTTATATGAGAAAAACTCTAAAGGATTCAAAATGTGTGAAGCACATAAAATTTCTGGGATGTTTATTTATAATCCTTATAAGATATTAGTTGATGATTTGAATATTACTGAACTTTTGGACAGTTTTCAAAAGCAATAGATTATTTGCTGAAATAAGAAACTTTCAGAATTGGATTGGTCCTAAAGTACTATATCTTGTGTAATTGATGTATTCCT
Source organism: Withania somnifera (assembly GCA_039654485.1). NCBI lineage: Eukaryota > Viridiplantae > Streptophyta > Magnoliopsida > Solanales > Solanaceae > Withania > Withania somnifera. The sequence continues at coordinate 11,182,661 of JBDJHY010000008.1, read as the reverse complement.
ACATCTTGTTATAACTATTAACATGACATAGTTATAATAGTCTCATATGGAGTATTGAAACAAGATCACTTGTATATTACAAATGAAAGTGCACAGATGAATATGTTTATCCTAACAAATATTGTCAAGATTTTGTTGATCATGAAATGCATATATTTAAAGGATATATCACCAAGATCTTTCTACAAACAAGATCTTTAAAAAAATGGTGATTTCAACGTGCAACAAATTCATTCAAGTGATTATATTATTGATTTATTCATAAAGTCTCTACCAACTTCAACCTCAAGAAGATGGCGCACAAGATTGAAATGTGAAGATTCAAGTTTTTGAATTTCTGTTATCATAAGAGGGAGTAATACGCATTGTACTCTTCTTCCCTCGCAAGGTTTTATCCTATTGAGTTTTTCTTGTAAGGTTTTTAATAAGGCAACCAAGATGTGTACTCTTTTTCCTTCACTAGATTTTTTTTCATTAAGTTTTTTCTAGTAAGGTTTTAACAAGGCACATTATCTTTCAGATAGATATTCAATTGTGAGTGTTATAAAAGTATTTATATTATAGTGAATGTCTATTTCCTATGTCTATCAAACTAAAGTAAAGTTAGACCAATTCTAGTGATTGCCTATTTACTATCCATATCAAATCAAGAAAAAGTTAGGCTAATTTGTCTCTATAAATAGAGAGATTCTCTTCATTGTAAATTATCTACATCATCCCTCAAGGGAATAATAAGACTTCTCTTCTGTTCTTTCTTCTCACTAAATATTATTCTTGTTTTCTGTTATTTCATAACAAGTACACATATAAAGATGTGGGCTCAATTTATTGTTGTTGTTGTTATTATGGTGGTGTTGGTGATGTTACCACTGCTACTGTCGGCTGCCGCTATTATTACTATTATTATTATTATTATTATTATTATAATAAAATCAATAACTAATTATTTTCTCCTTTATTTTGAATATAATATACAGTCAAAATATATTAGTGCCGTAAAACTAGTAATATATTAAATTGAAAAAAATAATTAAATTAATTTTTTTAAAACTATCTACAAGATATTCTAAAGAGTTAAATGACAAATAAAGTAAATAGAAAGGATCAAGTTTATAATATTTGACCTAATTTATGTTTGATTTAATTTTGAAGTCGTTGAATCAAAGTTTAATAAGAAGAACAAGTATCCATTAATGTCTAATATGATTGTTTTTTTCGTCTAAGTAAGAATGGAAAAAGAATTTTTTTTAAGCAAGTTATTTTCTTTAAAAAATATTAATAAAATTTTAGAAAGTGTTATAATTGAGGTATATGGTATTCATAAACGTTATATTATAGAAAAGGCTAATAAATTTTTTTTTTAATATTAATAACAAAAATGTCAATAATAAAGGCACACACTTTCTTTTCTTTTCTTATTTATTTTTGCTAATCTAATAGCTCCTTTAATTCTTAACATATTTTCTATTTATCATGTTTACTAACAATAATTTCTTTAAATATTAAAAGTATTATTTTTATCAAAAATATAATTAATTATTTTCTCCTTTATTTTGAATATAATATACAATCAAAAGAAATTAGTGCAGTAAAATCAATAATATATTAAATTGAGATTAAAAAAATAAGAATAATTTAATTAAATTTTTTAAAATTATTTATAAGATAGTCAAAAGAGTAAGATGACAAATAAAGTAAATAAAAAGGATCAAGTTTATACACTTATTCATTTTAAAGATAGTAATTAAAACATTTGACCTAATTTATGTTTGATTAATTTTGAAGTTGTTGAATCAAAGTTTAATAAGAAGAACAAGTACTTTTTTTATTCCAATTATATATATTGACAAGATAATATCCTTTAAGTTTAAAATTAGTTTAACCGGCTTACTTATTTTTTAAATAAATTATCTATTAATGTTTAATATGATTGTTCTTTTCGTCTAAGTAAGAATGAAAAAAGAATTTCTTTTTAAGCAAGTTATTTTCTTTAAAAAAATATTAATAAAATTTTAAAAAGAGTTATAATTGAGGTATACGGGTATTCATAAACATTATATTATAAAAAAGCTAATAAAATAAATTTTTTAATATTAATAACAAACTAGTACATTGACATGTTTTGACATATAACTTACTAGAAATTACATAAATAAATGAATTTAATCGAGTTACTACTAAAACAAATAGTAAAAATGATAAATGTATAGTTGTAACTTAAAAAATTTCATAACCAAATAAAATTGATGAGAATATTAAAATTAAAGAAAAAATCTAAGCCAAGAAATGAGTTTGATATATAATTATGTACATACATAGTATATTTAGAAAACTTACATAAAAAATTTAAAATTTAAAATTTAATTCAAGTTTAAAATACAATATGTTATCTTTTAATATATAATTACTTACTATCTATAATATATCACTCTACATTAAAAAAAATAAAAAATATTATGTCATGCAGATACTTTTATGTTATCAATAAAATATATTGCATGCATTTGCGCTTCTCGGTTCTAATTTCTACTTGTAAGCAATAAATTAAAAATATTGGCCTTCAGCATAGTATATTGGCTCGCGATTATTATATAATTCACTTCAATTTAACAATTAGATCTTCTAATCCTAATAATTTGATACCATCATTGTGATAGTACAAAGTAAGTTAAATGCTCGATCTCTAGTGTAAAGTCTATTGGTTGTCCAAGTCTATGTTAATGATATATTTTTAATGCCGCAAATGAAACTCTATGTAACAGAGTTTTCAAAATTAGAGAGAAGTGAGTTTGAAATGACCATGAAGAGAGAACTAAATTTGTTCTTTAAATTACAAGGTAGGCAATATAATACTATGAATTCATCAACAGAAGTACATCAAGGGATTGTTCAAGAAGTTTGAGATGGATAATGAAAAAATCGATACCCCTAGCTGCCACTAGACTAGATTCATTGGTTGAGAAAAAGACGTATAGGGGAATGACTAGTTCCTTCTTATACCCGACTGCAGTGAAACCTGATATTGTGTTTACTATTAGTATTGTCATAATTCAATCATATCTCAAGGAGTCTCATATGAAAGCTGTGAAAAGGATTCTAAGATATATAAAAGGTGTTTGGGATCTGGTCCTCTGGAACCTGTTTGGAGATATGCATGGGTTGATGGAATATGCAGATGCTGACTATGCAAATTATTTGGTAAATAGTAAAAGTACATTTGGGATGGCTTACTTTCTAGGTTCCTGTTTGATCTCATAGCCCACTAGGAAATAATTTTTGGCATAATCCACTGCAAAAACTGGGTATGTAATTGTGTCTTTATGTTGTGCACAACTAGTGTGAATCAAACAAAAACTAGAAGATTGGTAAGAAAATTGAAGGGGTTCCAATATTTTGTGGTCATATGAGTGCTAGGAATTTAAGTTCTGGCGCACTTTACATCCTTTATCCAACTTTTGCATGTAATTGAAAATAAAAGAAGAAAAATTAAGATTTGGACTCTCATGTTTTCTTTGTCTTCGGATATTTACCAATCTTTGATCGGCGTTGCTTGAACAAGTGCAAATAAAGCTTGAGCCATAGAAGAGGGTATAACAGAAGCAGAACCTGAAGTTAGACGGAAAAAAATGAAGTATTGTTTGACTGTAACAAAATAACGTTCTATTTATATGCCCAAATATTTATAGGTTTTAGCATTTTGCAGCAAAAAGAACAAACCAGCATCATCCAAACCAAGCCCGAACATACTATTCACATGAATGACACCAATATATCAGCTAGAAACACTGATCTATTTGCCACATTGACATAGGTTGAAGTCAAGTTGCTTTTCTATGTTTTACACAGAGCAAGTTTTATATAGAGTGAGCCCCAAAATTTTTCTCAAGAAATGGAGAGTTGATGCACGAGCAAAGCTGAAGGTCGTCGGTACGGTTGTAAAAGCTGAAGTAAGCTTTTGTCGTTAATGATGTTTTTTCTATAGTATGCATGTAATGACCCTAAAGGACATTTTTCCGTTTCAGTGCATCTTGACCATTTTACCCCTTCCCGTAGCTTTCATTAGACCAAACTAAGTGTTGTTCCATTTTACCCCTTCCCGTCGAATTTGGTCTAGTTACACCTTTGTTTCCTGTTTTAGACCTTCCTTGGTGAGTTTGAGTGTTTAAAAGGCTAAAGTTCATTTATAAGTGAAAGAGTTGACTTTGATCAACATTCGAGCTTAGAGTGCACGGATCGAAAACCCGATGATTTCGTTAGATTTGGGAGGTGGAATTTGGTCTAGAATGAGGTCTTTTATATTTTTCGTAAGTCCCGCGGGTATTTTGGTATTTTTAGTTTAAAATGGACCATTAGCGAGTATCGGATCAAGAAAACCTCGTATCCATGTTTTGATGGTTCCGTTGAGTTCGAACATCGGAATTAATAGTTGTGCATATATGGTTTATTTTCACGAGATTCCGAACAAATCCCGAAGGTCCAATCAAAGTCGTATTTGTTATTCCTCCGCATTCACGGGAGGAGCCCGCGTTCGTGAAGGGTTATAGCTTCTTGTTGCCCGCATTTGCGGCATGTTTCCCGCGTTCGGGGAGGGTAAAGACCCTGAGGAACCGCGTTCAAAATGAATTCCTTGGCATTTTAAGAATAGGATGTTCACGTTTTGTTCATACTTTCATGCAAATACTCAAACCAAGATCCTTATTTTGACAAAGTTGATCGAAGATTTTCGAAGATAATCATTGGGTAAGTTTCCTAATCACTTTTTTATCAATTCCCCACTACTTTAAAGTTTTTACATTAAAACTAGAGGATTTTGAACCCCAAAACAGTGAGTTAAAAGATGAACTCGAAAATGATAAAAACTGGAGAATTCTGGGTTTTTGATAATACTTGATAATTAGCATCCCTTAGTATTGGATAACATTATTTTACGATCATGTTTCGATCTTAACCCTGTGGGCCCGGGGTTAGTTTTTACATAAACCGTGATTTCTTCAATTTTGAGTGTTAATTAGTGTATATTTCTTGTATTTCTTGTTTGGTAACTAGATTACGCGCTCAAAAGAAGGGTAAAGCGCACAAGTGGGGGTTTTTCTCCAAATTAGGGCAAGTTAAGGTTATTATGGTTTTTCTATAATTAGTTAACAATTGCTTGCTAATTGTTGTGATTTGGGGAGGAAAGAGTGTTACGAGGTTGACACTATTAATGTAATTTGGGTCTAAACGAATACGTGAGATTTATGTGAAAACTTGATGAAATTGTTGAACCTAATATGTACTTGAGTTTGTTTATGAATTGCTTAACTTGAGTCATGTACTGGAAAGAATACCTTTATAAAAATGGGACTTAACTGCTTATTTGTTGGTGAAATTGCCTTGATGAATTCTTTATATCACTGTGATCTTGAAATTGAATGCCCATGGTGGCCATTATTGTTGATTTGAAATCTAAATTTTGATATTCCCATGACATTGACATGATAATTACTTACTTGA
>JBDJHY010000008.1:11138974-11150971 GCA_039654485.1 Withania somnifera | reverse complement strand
GGATCATTTTGATGAATATTTATGCATATATGATGTAAACACATAGATATCATATTAAACACATCAATCAAAACCAATTTGCAATATGCACAACAATACTTACATTGATTATTATGTGCAAATTGTGACTCAACCTTGGTCACCACATATGAGCTTTAAGCATTTGTTGTCCATGTGCTAGTTTGTATATGCACTCTTGCTTGTACCTGCAAAATCAGCTCTTTTTCTTTTTGTTGATACCCAAACAACTTTTTTCGTTTGTGTTTTTCTTTTTCCACTTTGAAATCTATGAGTATTGACCATCGTAAAGAGAAGCCTCCACCGATTTCCATGTGGGTCACATTGTCTTTTAAGGAAACAAACACACAATAGGAACTCTCTGCTTTGTTGTTTTATGTTACATTGATTTCCCATAAAGCATTCTCTAGTGTCTATACTCTATTTTTGTCAAAATCCATAATAAACACTTCCTTATATTTATTTTTAGAAGTTTTCTTTCGCAATATGTTCTTTACGAAACGGAAGTTTTAGTGTACCGAATTGTCTTTTCCTCTTTTTAATAGATGCACTTTGCATGCTTTGAAACATTTCAAGAAAACCACTCAACATAAGCACATACCAATGACATCAAGAAATGGGGTGAGTGAATTTTATTTATTTTTCTATTGCATATGTAGCTTTGCATGTTTTTTATAATCTTGTATATATCATTATGCTTATGATTTTTCTTTTTGTTGTTTTTGGTTTTCTTTAGAAATGGCGTTTGTGTTATCTTTGAATTCCAATGGAGTTGCTGTGATTTTGGTTGTTTGAAGCAAGTGGGATTTGTGGGGTTTTGATTCAATTGAGTGATGGCTCCTGTTAGAGGGCAAAAAAAGAAGAGAAAGGTGGTGAAGAAAGTTGAAAAGGATTGTTTAGCGTCTGGGTCTTCAGAGAATGGTTCTGCTGATTGGTGGGAGTTGTTATCCAGAAGATTTACTGGTAAAATTATTAACTTTCCAAGCTTATCTGCTCTTATGTTTGTGTTAAGAATAAAAAAATGTCATCTTTTTGAGGTATTGAATAGTGGTTTTTGATTTCCCTTTGATCATGTATCTCCCTTTGAATAGTTAAATTCACGTTTTCGTTGCATCTCATTGATCTTACATGTTTCTGTTTATATCAATGCGCGGCGAATTTTGAACTAAAAATCCCTAATTTGCATTTTGTTTACGAGCTTCGATTATATAATACTTTTGTTGACCTAATACACTGATTGATTAAGTTACCAAATGTGCAAGATAAAAAGACAGAATGAGCTAAATTAACAAGAATGTTTCGGATTAACTCTGGAGTATAAGTTCTTACTGGTATTGGCGTCTTGATGTTCACAGGTTTCACTGGATTCCCTTTTTCTGATTAAACTATTATGAATGAGAAGCATGTGTAATGTACCTTTGAGGGCAAAAGATGAGAATGCCATTTGAGATGAGTTTATCCTTGGTTCCCAGTCCAAATGATGATCTACCTTTGGACTGCTAAATTGTAGTTATAACTGAACTTCAGAGGAATATTAATATTTATCTTTTTCATTTTTATTAACAAAAGCATTTGAAGAATTACACCCGTTTAATCAACAATGGGAGCACTTGGCAAGTGCAGGGAGGATGCACATTGCTACAAGCTACAAGTTATAGAGGAGGTTTTTTTTTTTTTTTTTTTAAATTAATCTGCATTATACCCTTTGTTAATGTTTTTAAGACCATCTTGCTTCAATCATATGTTTTACCATACAAAATATGCTCATGATCCCTTTGCTAATGTCCTTTGCATATCAACTATGAAATCTTGGTTTTCTTTCTTGTGTTGAAAGAAGTAGGGTACCGATAACTAAGATTTTGCTTATTCTTAGGGCTCTTGATTTATAACGAAAAAAATGTTTTTTCTCTTTTGGTTGATGTGTTGTTTCTTTTATTCTAGATTTGGAAGTTTGAAAAACCCTAGAAAAACACTTGGAAGGTCTTGAGAAATAAAATCATATTGCCAACCATAAAAAATAATCTTTTAGAAACTGGAATTTGGAATGAGGTGATCAACTCATCTTTGGCTTATTTTAAGAAATCCAAGTTGTTAGCCTAGATATCAATGATGTAGATCAGTATTGGACCTAGCCTTAAATTGGTAATTGAACCAGCTATCCTAGAATTAATCTTATAGAGCCTAAAATAAAATTTGCAAGTGTTTTGTCTGTATGGGAGAGTGGTTTGCTAGAATTGCTATCTGCTTGAGCAGTTACTGACATGTTGTTTCCTGTCTGTTCCTTCAAAGGAGCCTACCTGTTATTTTTCACATATTGACCAAGTTCCACATGCACGGATACTTCTAATGAAACTTCTTGACTCTTTACCGTTCCATCCTCGTAATGCTTCAATTGGAAGAAGCTTTGTGTTGCTTTGACCAAATTATTGCCAATCTGCTCATCTTTACTTCGTCTGTCATCCCTTAGCGAACCATTTACAATATTTATCTGGCTTGAGATCTTGATGTAAACTTTATCTGCATGTAAATTTTGCATATGTTACCTTTGGCTGACATCTACCGGTAATACGTGATTATTGACCAAAAAATCAGTTTCTCTTTTAACATCTTATCTTGGCTAGTACAGTTCTTTTAAATGTGTCTACTTCTTTGTTTTTCCAATGCTGCTAGAAAATCATGTTTTGTATTAAAAGCTATAAGAATAATTGATCTCATTCTTTTTAAAGAAAAAATGTTGTAGCGTGTCCAAAAATACTTCATTCCCCTTTAGCAGTTTCTAGTTTGGCATCTACCTGTTTAAGTTGTCACATGGATCAAGTTTCCATTCTATATTGAAGCCAATAACTCAGTGAATCCAGAGTAATACAGTACAAACCTCTGCTCTCCCTTTGCTGCAAATAACACTGACTTGGTCATATAGAAATTGAGTTAGCGTATATCAAATTCGATAAAGGGTTTGTATAAGGGACACATGTTGCTGTAGTACTCGGATCGAAGGAGCTATTCAAGTCCGACAAGGTTGTCCAGAATCTCAACATAGTGGCATATAACCTGAGAAAATGGAACTTAGGAACATCCTTGGTTTGCCATTGGAATCTTACTTTGAACTAAGATACAATCTGTCAGTTAACTGAGCAGATTAAACGGTTCGAGTATTTCTGACTTTAGAGAATGATATTGTTCTTCTCACTTTCAGTGGATTACAACGGTGGTCCTCTTGGTGGGCTAGTTTTGTTCTTCTCTGTTGTTGCATAAACAGTACTTGGGTGAACGCCTTGCACATAAAACACATTTCGGTGAAGCCATTAGATTTGGATGTTTCAGATTTCAATGAGTTAGAATTGGAGTATTTTGTGAAAAGAGAAAGGAACTCGGATAGATTTATAAGTTGATCCCACAAATGGTCTAGGTCTTACCATTATGTACTGTGAGGATGGTTTTTGTTAGTTTAAGCTCCTCATACTAAAAGCTTTTGTACTCTATAATTATTGGATAAAGGCGACTCTCAGAGGTAGATTAGCTTACTTTTAGTTTTTCAAAAGTTCGACCTTGCCACAAATGTAAGCATATATGGTTTCTCTTAAGATCAATTAACATTTGAATGTTTTGGAGAGGGAAATTTATTACACTTCCTGTACTGAGTTGTGAATGATGATTAAGAGAAGAATTGGTGGATTTGTCAAAGCAAATCCAAATCCGAAGAATTTAGATCCAAATCGAAAAACTAAATGCAAAAACGAAAGATATGTGAATTCGAAGCCAATCAACCTATCTACGAGTAATTGAAGGAATCCACCTACAATTCCCTAGAGAATCAACTAATCACCAACGAATTTGATAACCCAACAACGAAGAACACAAAGATACACCCACGAATGCACAACTCGATGATTGATTAAAACGGATAATAATTGATCAATTAAGAGATACACCAATTCCTAGCCAACCAAATGCTCAATAATGAAGGATACATCCACCAACATCTGCAAGCAGTACACTAAAGACCTAAAATGGGAATTTACTCACTACACTAAGTTTTGATAAGCAACACTCAAACAGTAATATTTAAATTCATCAAAATCTAAGAGGAAACTTGAAAGACTAAGTATTTATACTACCCTATTTTCAATTATTACTATTAGGCCCAAAAGTGACCTAATGTCACAAATAGCTCCTCTAAGTTTGGGTTCCTTCACATTAGGTCAAAGTCTTCTAACATCTCCAAAAGCATCCCAAGCTATCCTCTCCTCTTTTGTTTGCCTCATCTGGCACTCGATGTGTTCTTAAAAGCTCCCTTTGGTGCTTGCATGACTTGGATCCTCATTTCTAGCATGATTGGTGCTTCCCGTTATCACACCATCCTCCCTTCTTGGAAAGGATTCGTCCTCGAATTCAAGGGAGGAGTGCCTACAAGACAAAGCTCTGATACCAAATGATGTGAATCTAGATCCAAATCGGATTAGATCCCCAAATCTTCTATAAAATCTCCCAGAGCATCCCAAGCTATCCTCCACACTGTTGTTTGCCTCCTTTGGCACTCAATATGTCCTTTAAAGCCCCTTTGGTGCGTGCATGACTTGGATCCTCATTGCTAGCATGATTGGTGCTTTTCGATATCACATCAATTTGTCAAAGCAAAGGCCTGTATCCACAAAGGTCTCTCCACTCCATTCTTACTGTGGAGATGTAGCTGAAGCATATGTTTGTAAATTGTTTTACTAGGCATAGATGATACTAACGAGCTACAACCATTCTTTGTAATAAAGGTTGTCTATCTATGATGGTGCTTATGTCATTTCTATCAACATGATATTCATGTAGATCTTAGAGTTCATCGAATGGGAAAAAAATCAGAGGAAAAGACCGGTGAGGAAATCCCTCAGCTCTTTCACCAAGTATATCTTTGTTTATGTCAAGTCGGGTGCCATAAGTGGTTGTTGACATACCACAAGTAACTTGGTACAAGAAGTTGACGAAAATCACCACCATTGTGTTTTTGGTAGCATTGGTTTCTGATATTAACATCTTCAGGTGTGTTCGATGTGGTGGTAAACAGTATTTGGGAAATGTTTTATAATTTTTCATGTTCGGTTGGTCAAAATTTTGAAAAAAATATTCTTTAGGAAAACAAGTTCCTTAAAACGAGTAAAATGACTTACCTAAATCAAGCAGGGAAATCAAGTTCTACAGGTGACATTCTATATTTTTGTCCCCCTACCATCCAACAATAAAACTCTATCTTTACTCCAACTGTAGTTCCCTTCCCACCACCCCAACCTCTACTCCACCTTGACTCCCATGGTAATTATTTAAGATATACAAATATCTTTTATGATTTGTACCGAACACAAGAAAATAAGTAAGAAACTTGTTGAAATTTACTTTAGTTAATGGACTACTTTTTAGCATAACAAAACCTAGTTTTAGGTTATATTTGGATTTTAAATTTTTGTTAGTTTATTTTAGTTTGTTGAGATATTTTAGGTTTGAATTTTGAATATATGCTGATTTTTTTGTAAGTGGGCTATTTAAAGGCCTCTCATGCTTGGTAAAATTATTGAGAGAATTTTTCAATTAATACTTTTAATCTTGTTGCTGCCCTACTTTTTAAAAAACCAACAGTGATATCAGTGCCTCATTGATCTTACAGATCTGTGAGTTCTTCTACGGAACATTTTCAACCCATTTTTAACTTTTCAGGCTGTTTTCGACCCGTTTTTAATCCGCTCCGGCTCCTGTACTTATTTTTAATGCACATTCTATTTTCAACCATGTCAAGTAGCAATCTTGCTTCCAATTCTCCAAATTTTCACCGACAAAAGCTATCAGGTTTGACCATTGAAACGAAAATATATTTTAAAACCTATGTTTTTTAAGATATCGTTATGGAAAAATCCTTACAACAACATTTTGCAAATCCTACAATTGTAAGAAATTCCAGACCAGACAAGATTATTAAGGATGTTTCTTAAGCACAATACCTAAAGAAGAAAAAGAATGAAGAAGAGAAAGATCAATATCAAAAAGATGTCCTCAAGTTCAAAAACAACAAAAAAAATCAGCATCAACTGGAAAAGAAAAAAATTGAGTAATTTTTCAAATTGCAGTAATTAAAGCAAAGGATAAGTGTTGAAATTTAATTTTCTAGTTTTGACATAGATTTGAATTTTAAATTTCTGTTAGTTTGTTGAGGTATTTTAGGTTTTTGAATTTTAAATATATGCAGATTTATGTTGTAAGTTGGCTATTTAACGCCCTCCTACACTTGTTAAAATTATTGAGAGACATTTTTCAATCGATACTTTCAATCTTTTTGCTGCCTCATCTTTTAAAAAACTAACAAAACCCCCTTATTTTCCAAGAAACATTTTCCGTTATACCTAACACACCCTTCATCTACTCCAGAAAATCACTGATGGAGCAGTAGAGGATTCCTTAGGTTTCTGAAGTGTTTACTTCCTACCTGGCACCAATGCACCAGAGACACACTCATATATGAGGAATGTCCATCTTAAATCCATAAAAGATGACAGCACTAGTTTTTTCCAGGAAGATTATGAGCAGCACCATTGTGTCAGGTTCTGAAGTTCTCCAAATTAATATACATACATACATATGTGTTTGTGTAAAAATATGTATATGTACTAGTAATGCTAGCTATTGTTACATTTGGTAGTAATCAATCTTGGAGGTCCCCATGAATATGCTACTAAATAATTCTTTTGGAAAAATTGCTGAAGGCGGTTTGCTTCTTTGTTCACTGGTTTCTCCTATGCTCAAGGGCTGAAGTACTCATACTATTTGGTTATTTTGTAGCTTAAACTGTCATATAAGAATCAATACATAAACCTAACAGTAAGGAGTATGCAATCTAGGTTGAAAGAATGAAAATGATGATGGAAATATCTAAGTTAATTGTTCAGAAATTGAGACAGATTTTTAAGTTAGAATCCGGAAACTGAGATTAGATGGAGACCTGAGGCAAAGTAATAGACTTTGTGAAAACCCCTTGTTTGCCATATTACGAATAGAGGTGAGTAGCACATAGGGTTCGATCTATAGAGTGAAAAGAGCTAGATGTTTTGAATTGGTTCTTAATTGTACGATTTATCTACTCAAGAAATCAAATAGATGGCTCTCTGTTCCTTTAGTTAAAAATTGAGCAAAGAAAAAGAATAATTTCTGAAAAGGTGTTCCTAGTTACAGTAAGAGACAGAAAGCAAAAGAGAAAAAAAATGATCAAAAGAATTATATTTGTTGTTCCTTGATAATTGGTGGTCTTCCATTCTCAAGATTTTTCATATGCTGCTTCACTGGAAAATATCAAATCAAGGTAGAGGTAGAAATACCTCGTTTATTTTAATAGTTATGAAGCTCTGAAGAACTAGCTTTAGATCTCTGAACATCTATCAATGAATGTGAGAAATGGAATCGGCCTTCAGTTTCGACTGTACCCTGTTGATTACTTCGTTTTCTATGTTGAGAAAAATAATATCTATGTTTGTTTTAGAACACATTCATGAACAAGGACATGAAAATATCCAAGGTGACAGAAAATACTATCTGAATTGCATCTATTGATTGAAGTTGTGATTACTGTGATAACGATAAATGGTTTGATTCATACTGGAAGCTTTAGGACACTACCCTTTATACTTAAATAAATTGTACCAAAGAACTTGAAAAAGCTGTTTGCTATATCGAGGGGCTTACTAGTAAGAAACTTTCTTGATTCCTTCATGCAAGAAAACTAATTTCATTAATTAATTCGTGTCAAGCAGGGAAACTATTATAGTTTGAACTGTTAGATGTTGCTGTTACTAATTGGTGTCCACCAGCCTATTCAGCCAAAATGAGGACACTGCATGAAGTCTTACGATTCACCCTGCAATGTTGCTTAGTTTAAACATGTTGCTGTTAGATGTACTCAACTTGTTTCTAAATTCTTTTCAGGTATATACTTGTATGACAGTTGTAATAACAATAAATGCGATTACTCTACTTATTTAATCCCTAGTAACTTTTCTTGGATGCTCACCTTTAAACATCCCCTCCCCCCCCCGCCACCCCCCCCCCCCCCAAAAAAAAATAAAAAATTAGTTGCAAGGTCCATTGGCTGCTCGTCTGTGTCGTGTATTTCTTTAGGTACGTATTCCGGGGGGGTTAAACATTCAATTCAAATCTCTTGACTCTCATTTCATGATTGTGATTGATTGCAAGTGAATCCTGCCTTCTCTGGAATCTGGATGGTCTTGTAGCATGAAATTTGATTATTTTGCTGTAGTGAATAAATTATATTTTTCTGCAGGAAATGTTTCTCCGTCTAAGGGTTTGGGTAAGTTTCAATCTGTTTTCAAGATGTCCAGAAGAACTTTCGACTACATATGTTCCCTTGCAGAGGAGCACATGCAGGCAAAGTCAGCGCACTTTGTGTTTTTAAATGGCAAGCCCATGTCTTTGCATGAGCAAGTAGCATTAGCTCTGAGGAGGCTGAGCTCAGGTAATTCTCTAATTTCAGTGGGTGACTCGTTTGGTGCACATCACTCGACGGTGTCTCAAGTAACTTGGCGCTTTATAGAGGCTATTGAGGAAAAGGGGCTTCACCACATACGATGGCCTTCAACAGAGGAGGATATGAAAGAGATAAAGTCCAAATTTGAAAGAATTCAAGGACTTCCAAACTGTTGTGGCGCAATTGATTCGACACATATCAGACTGATGTTATCTTTCTCTGAGCAGACAGCCGATGTATGGCTTGATCAAAATAAGAACCACAGCATGGTCCTGCAAGCAGTTGTTGACCCTGATATGAGGTTCCGTGATGTTGTCACAGGATTTCCTGGAAAAATGAACGAGAATTCAGTGCTTCAGAGCTCAACCTTCTTTAAACTTTGCGAGAAAGGTGAGAGGTTGAACGGGAACAGGATAAAGCTATCTGAAGAAGCAGAACTACGGGAATATATCGTTGGTGATACTGGTTTTCCTTCGCTACCTTGGCTTTTAACACCTTATCAAGGTAAAGAACTTTCAGAATGCAAAGCTGAGTTCAATAAGAGGCTTTTTGCAACTCGTATCGTGGCACAAAGGGCCTTGGCTAGGCTGAAAGAAGTCTGGAAAATGATTCATGGAATGATGTGGAGACCTGACAAGCACAAGCTCCCAAGGTTTATCCTTGTATGCTGCATTCTTCACAACATTGTTATTGACATGGAAGATGATGTTTTGGATGAGTTACCTCTATCATCTCATCACCACGATCCAGGATACAGGCAAGAGGTTTGTGAATCCGTTGACCAGGCTTCAGTTTTGAGGGACAATCTGTCCCTCCACTTATCTGGGAGGAAACATTCTTTAACGATGTGACTGCTTCTTGGTGAGTGAATAGCATTAAGCTATCAATTTGATAGAAGATAGAGAATATGTTCAAAGATGTGCAGGCATTTATACTTGGTCTCTAAGTTTTATAATTTAAGATCGACCAGAGAGGACATTGAGATCTTGTAGGAAATAAGACATTATGGGGTTAGTTTCCTTTTTTAAACTTACATGCTTTTGTTATCTTAAGAATTTAGCATGTTGTTTAACCTGTGCACTGGAGGGTGCCCTACCTTTCACACTTAGAAACTTCGAGTTGTGCCATATTTTGCTGAACTCAAATTAAAGTGTTCTCCCTCATTAGAGCAGGCATGAACCGAAAGGTACCGAATCCAGAAAGCACCTCTTTCGGAAGCTCAATTTGTAGGACTCACTGATGTCCAGGTGTTTTGAGAGAGTGCAAAATTCTTATTGAGTTATTACTGCGGTAGTACATGCTAATCAGCCAGAACTTTAATGTTCAAATTCATTCAAATGCACTTTTTAAAGTTATTGGGCAACTAATGACTAGTATTTAATTTCCCATTTCGCTTTTTGTGTTGGAAGGAAAACGAAATAAGGGAGGGAGGGAATCTAAGGCCTTATTTTTTCCGTAACTGCATTAACATGCTTGTATGTGACCTCGACGATGTCTGAGACAAGGTAAAACAGAATCATAGGAAGTTGAAAACAATCAAAAGAATACAATGCATTGCGTGGTCCTTTCACATGGTACAGAGAAGGTCTTAGCACATCCGTCAGGGTTTTTAAAGTAACATGGGGTGTCATTTGGAAGAAAGACGCAGTACTAAAACCGGTGTGAGGTGTGAACAAATAAATAAATTACTATGCAGTGTCATTTTTTATCTTATGCCCAATATGTTCATTTTGCTTATTATCTATACATGTACATATTTAGAAAACATTTCGACCCAGCGGTGTCACATGACACCGCTTGAGGCATGGTGCACCCAACTCCTGTTTCTTTATACTAGATCAACAGGGTACTTCAGTAATGCACCTAATGCCTGTCATAAATAGAAATTCTAATGAATAATTTCGTAGCAAAGCAAAAACATGTTCAAATGGCTCCCTGCAAAAACATGCTAAAATGAAGCACATATCAATAATCTCATTCATGGAACATGATGTATGATGTTTAGGAAAAGCTCATGAAAAGGGTTCAAAGTTTTAGGATGATTCAATTCCCACCCGCCCCCTCGCTTCCCGCTATCCATCCTTGGAGGACTGCTCTCTTACCTAAGAAAACTATACTTCACAAACTTTCAGAGTTGTTACTTTCGATCTGATAATGTACCATGGTTTATCAGACATAAATGATTGGGCCAACCATCAGGAGAGTGTACCTTATCCACCATGCTTCCATCTCTACGTGGTACCTCTTCTATCACCCCACCATCTGGAAGATATAGGGTAAGGTAGCCACACTTGTTGACGGCACAATAGCCACATTCATTCAGTTGCTCTTCATCCATTGTAACAATCTGAAATTTTGTGGATGCCAATTATTAGGTTTCACTATATAATTCATAATACATTTTCACCTTGCCTGAAGGCATCATCATAGATTTCAAAATTCCCAAGTACTTGCAGTTGCAATTACTAGGAGGAGATTCAGGATCTTACTTACCAACATTAGACAGGAAATTTGGACTATATTCTTTCAGAAATACTTTTTTGTAGGTTAAATGACTTGTGATTTTCCCCACGAAAAACCAGAACTGATTTTGCTTCTGAAAATCCAAGTTCATTGATTTTTTGACAAATCTCAATTTTCAATTACAAGAACAAGAGGAATAGAAAAGAAACAATACAAAAACCCCTTCATTCCTGTTGCCCCCATCTCAAATCCAAGATATAAAACATACAAGAAAACATATGTAAATAGAGTTTAACGAAAATATATCACCACAATATTGGTTAGACATATACCATCCACAAGGAGTAGTTAAGTAAACGATCTGAGGGCCAAACTGTAGCTAAATCCGTACCTTTCCGTCATAGATAACCATCTTCAATCGAGATAAGAGAACTCTGTGAAAGATCCGTGGATGACCAGAACAGAAAAAACACCAAATAAAAAGAAAGAGAGGAGATTCATACTCAGGCATCATCAGACTAGCGAAAGTAATAAATCATTGTGAAATAGTCAGCTGTTACACTTGCCTTAGAAGAGTTTCTTCCTGCCGATGCCCTGGTTCTAGGAGCAAATATTTCACCATTCAATCGTCGTCGCTCAACTTCTCTCAATGATCTGTTCTTTAGCCAGGTACCAGGCTCATAGTAGTACTGCATGACAATATAATGATATTTTTTAAAGTATGATCCGGTTAAAACACAATTGCCATTTTTATAATCTGATAATTGGGTAGGGAATAATTTAGCTGCATCACATCGGATTGAAAGAGCATGTCCAAGCCTACATAGGTACTTACAAGGTTAGGAATTTCCAGTAATATCTAATCCAAAAAGCAGCTCTTATATTTTGGGTTGGTGTTATCTATACGTTGTGTAAAAACAATGCTCAGAATGATCTTTCATCAATCAAGTCTGATAGAAAAACTAGAGGTTAGCAACCTGGAATTGAATGCCACATCTGCAATT
>JBDJHY010000008.1:11120788-11134440 GCA_039654485.1 Withania somnifera | reverse complement strand
CGTATGTGACATCTGCTGAATAATGAAGAAAATAAATGAATTTTTTTGAGAAACAACCTAGGATATACAAACGACACAAGATTCAAAAGGAGATTCACGTTCCTATATGTCACCATAGACTCCTGAAGATAAGTCATGGATGTCTCCATGCTAGTCCGCAAGAATTAACTAGACATTGGCTCTGTACACTGACACCATTCCAAACCTAAGGCTCTGATTTCAAGCTGTCATGGCCCGATTTCTCAGATCATGATGGCACCTACTATCCCACCAATAAAAGAACCAACCCTGTAGCCTAAAGTCGAAGCAGAGGGATACTATGCCAATAGCAGAACGTACAAGTATCAATAAACAAGGTAAAAGAAAGAAGATATAACAAAAACAGCAGAATGATACAACAGAATCAATAAAACTCCCAAAACCTAGTATCAGTGTATCGAAATATAGAGCCACTAAGCACAGAGTACAAGTAAAAGTCTATTATACAAGCCTATATCCGAATATGCAAAAGAGACAAAATACAAGCTGAAGAAAGCAAGGACAGTTGGACACCAAAGCTCACCTTGTACATTTAAAGTCAACAACAGGAAAGCACGAACGAAAATCAGTAAATCAACATCGGGCATTATTACTCTGATCTGTACCATGGGAACGCAAGTGCAATATGAGTACAAGTCACCAAAGAAACCAGTATCTGTAGGCTTCGAGGGCCCACTAAGCACATAACAAACATAAAACCAGTAAATAATAGGAAAGCAAGGAAGTAAGGTCACATAAGCAAGCGATATAACACAGAAGCTAGCTACTCAGATAGTAAGAAAAGAGATAGATAGTGCATGACATCGCTAGGTAAAACACAGAACAAGATCACAGGTAAGAATGATAAAACGTACCCGGGGTCCTTGCAGCAATACAGAAATAATAACAGTAAATGGAAAAGAAGGAATAAGCAGGAAATAAGGGGATCATGGACGGTATGGCGGTAACCTCAAGATACAAGAAGGGGATGATAAAGAAAATAGCATAACACAAATAGCCCATAGAGTAAGAAGGTTCAAACGTAAGGACTTTAACTAGCTTAAACAGTAAATACAGAAACAAAGTCAGTAAATTTATGAGGAAGCATATAAAAAAGTCACTATCGGGGGTACACTAAAACAAACAAGTGCAAAAAAGTAACATAATCACACAATGTCACAGTTCTTGTGTACGTTCCTCCTTCAATACCCGTAGGCCCGACAGAAAGGAGCCATTGAAGGGCTAACCCCCGTATATCCCTACTCTGACCTATACCCATCCTCCAGTCACACGCATCCTAGAGGCAGGGTTCATGGAGGTACGCCCACCACATACAAATCTCTAACACCCCAATAATCTCACATCCCAATATCATTGCGCCGCGGAGAGTCTCATAATCTGGCATACAATGCCTTAAGATAATAGTCTCTCATTCTGTAAACTCGGCAGCTTAGGGCGCTCTGCACCTAAGTGTTGTAGTATCAACAAGGTCCTCATATCGATAAGCGTGATAAGTGTAAAAAAGTTATACTCACTGCCACACAAATACAGACCCAAGTTCCAGCATAAGTAGTAAGTGATAGTACTCGGTGTTAAGGTGTGCAACCTGGTCTAAATCAGGGAAAGAGGGTAGTACCGGGTGCTCGGTGCGCAACCAAGTCTAAAGCGAGTAAAAGATCCATCAACTTATATTATTATCAGAAATTTCCATTTTTAGTACAATTAGAATCATTTTCATTATTCTTATTATAGGCAACCAACCTCCTAGGGTCGATAATCAAAATGGTGAATGGTGATACGGGCCCCAACCCCAAATGTACTCCCATAATGGAGCCTCGGCTCTTCGCAGTATGAATGCAACCTTACAATAATATCTATAACTAACTTATGTCATACACAGACTCAACTAAGCTACAGTTAGCAGCACAATACACCAGCCTAAACCCGAGGGTGGAACCCAAAACCAACCTACGCAACAACGTTCTGCTACTTCCAGGTCACCCTATATCCAGGTCACGAGCGTCGTCTCACACTAAATAACAGGGAGTGAAAAAACGGTCCAAGTACATGGTAACAACTTAGAAAAACCAACCCAGAGATTTTATTCAGTACAATTATGTAGGTTATACACCCAAAGAAAGCCCCATGGAGCCTACCTTTCGTCTGACAACTAGTGCACTGCAACCTCCAAATATCAGCTCGACTGATAGCAAACGGCCTCGTACAACTCTGAAATTGGTAAAATATAAATCCAGGAATCAATATGTGTCTAACGAGTACAATTTATACTAAATTTCGGACTAGGCCCGCCTGAAATGGGCCTTGTAGGCCCCGCTAGCCGGACAAAAATAAACTTCGTCGTGGGGTTTCCAGAATTACCAGGAACCTATGCTCCAAAATTGAGCACAAAACAAGCGAAAGAAAGGCCTCAAATGACCCAGACAAATTTGACATAAAGGTGTAAAATGTTGCATAAATCAAGGAGCTAAAATAGGAAGAAACGCATGCCAGGAATTGAATGCAACTTGATTACGGGTTGCAAATAAGCGCAATGCACCAGAAATCACTAGAAATTAGCTAAGTTTTAAAGCAAAAGCTAGAACTTAGCTTTCAGCCATTAATGGTGGAATTGGAAGCTTAGGAAAGAGAAAACACACTTACCAAGGGCGGGGAAATAAGGTGAACCTTCCCAAGAACTCCCCCTTCATTGATTTGATAAAGGCTTAGGAGAATTTTCATCTAAAGAGAGGAAAAAGTGAGAAACAAATGGTGCAAATGACTGAAATAGCAAGGAACTTCTGTTTTAGAACTGACTGCGATGAGGCGAAATCACGCTAACCCACCACAATCGCTCTAAATAAAGGAAACTTGGAATGGCACAATTGTTCCAAGGGAGTGCAATTGCGTAAAAGAGGAAACAAGGAAAATTACCGCTATCGCGCAGCAAGAGGGTGATTACTCTAAAGGAGGAAAGATTAGCAATTGCCGTGATTGTGCTAAATGAGGAAAAAGTGACTTTGTGGCGATCACACTGAGTACCTAAAATTGCAGAAACATCTGTAATTGTAGAATTTCCAAACGAAGGCACGGAATCAAACGGAGTCCAACAACAACGAACCAAGCATGCATTTTGAGTGAAAACATACTCTGAACTCAATGGAATCGACCAACGGAGGTCGTTTGAGAGAAAAGGACTCCCGAACCAAACTAAACCAAAATCACATCAAGCCACCAAGGCGCTCAAACAACACCAGACACTTCGAGAAGCGCACCGACACTCTTACTATCCTAAAATGGGTATTCCAAAGCTTACGGAACTATCGAAATTCTATTTCGAGCTCGTTTCGAAGGGATGTTGACTAAAGTCAACGAAAACCTAAGTTCAGGCTCTAAAAGTGGAAAAATGAGATAAACCTCAACTGAACCACCAGGGAGACGGACTACCGATCCCAGCAGGTTGCAATTAACCTGGGGCAGTTATTGGAAAGCTCTAGAACACAAGATAATGTGTAAAACACCTAAATGACCGTAAGGATCATTACATACCTACACTTCACAAACTTTCAGAAATGTTACTTTCGATCTGATATAGTACCATGGTTTATTAGATATAAATGATTGGGCCAATTTGAGAAAACATAACAGTAGCTCATATCAAGGTAAATAAAACGATTTAACTATATTAAAGGACAGGGCAGTGTACCTTATCCACCATGCTTCCATCTCTACGTGGTACCGCTTCTATCACCCAACCATCAGGAAGATCATAGGGTAAGGTACCCGCACTTGTTGACGTCACAATTGCCCATTAATTCAGCTGCTCTTCATCCATTGTAACGATCTGAAATTTTTGTCAATGCCAATTATCAGGTTTCACTATTCAATTCAGAATACATTTTTCACCTTGCCTGAGCACCATCATGTATTTCAATGTTCCCAAGTCCTTGACTATACTAAAAGCTGGAATTTCTGTTTCAATTACTAGGAGAAGATTAAGAATCTTACTTACGAACATTAGACCGGAAATTTGGACTATATCTTTCAGAATTACTTTTTAGTTGGTTAAATGACTAGTGAATCCCTCAGCAAAAAATCAGAACTCGTTTTCTTCTGAAAATACAAGTCCATCGTTTTTGATAAATTTTAACTTCCAGTTACAAGAACAAGGGGAAGAAGAAGAGAAACAATATGACCGTCTTCATCCCAGCTGCCCCCATCCCGAAATGAAGATATCAAAAGCACAAGAAAATATATGTAAATAAAGTTTAACGAAAATATATCACTACAATAATGGTTGGACACATACCATCCACAAGAAATAGTTAAGTAAAAGATCTGAGGGCCAAAGTGAAGCCAAATCTGTATCTTTCTGTCATAGATAACCATCTTCCGAGATAGAGGACTCTGTGAAAGATGAATACTCCGTGGATGACCAGAATAGATAAAACACCAAATAAAAAGAAAGAGAGGAGACCCATACCCAGGCATCATCAAACTAGTGACAGTACTAAATCATTGTGAAATATTCAACTGTTACACTTGCCTTAGAATAGTTTCTCCCTGCCAATGCCCTGGTTCTAGGAGCAAATATTTCACCATTCAATCGTCGCTCAACTTCTCTCAATGATCTGTACTTTTGCCCCGTCCCAGGCTCATAGTAGTACTGCATGACAATATAATGTATGTTTTACAGTATGATTTGGTTAAAACACAATTGGCATTTTTATAATTATTCTGATAATTGGGTAGAGAAAATTTAGCTGCATCACATAGGATTGAAAGAATATTGCCAAGCCTTAGATACTTCGAAGGTTACGAAATTCCAGTAATATCTAATCCAAAAAGCAGCTCTTTTCTTTTGAGTTCGTGTTACCGATGCATTGTGTAAACAGATGCTCAGCATTATCTTGCATCAGTCAAGTCCGATAGAAAAACTAGAGGTTAGCAGTCTGGAATTGAATGCCACATCTGCATTTTTACAGAAGCTTAGAGCAGCAAGGACTCGTGATTGATCCCCTTCTATGTCTTTATGGGCACCAAGGAACCATCTACAATAGTCATACACTTGTAAAATTGAAGGCCTAAATCGATGCCTCAAAGTACAGACACATCATTTCTTTCATCATGCATGACTTAACCTCAGAGACAAGGCCATAAAGGTATCATATTTAAACCAATATTTAATTCATTTCAGCTTTACCGTGAGTCCTGGTTAATGTTTATCTTATATCGTTTGCTACACTGTGAACCTACTGTATAAGGTTCCCGGGGATAATTTACCCAGTTGTCCACTAATAACCGAATTTCCATGACAAAATGAATCAAACCAGGTGATGCCCACCGTTCTCCTAGTGGGTTGAGCCTCCTTTTCAGTTGCCCAATACAACTAAGTCAGTTGAGCTCTTTCGGCTATGAGACCTTACCACCAGTTTGTTCACTTAAATAAATAAATGAATCCTTAGAGTCGGTAAATACTTTTAAGGCATTAAAATAGAGAAACCAAAATGCAAAGCATTCTGAAACTAACAATATCTCTTGAAAGGAAGAGTGTATGTATAAGGTATAATCAACAAACAACCTTTTAAATCACCTTAGTTTCAGGATAACTAGCAATACATTCAAATGATTGAAAGCAAATATCTACTCCTACAAACAGAATGCTGTCTCATTTGCAGTCACCTACCTCCACTCATGAAAATTTAGTTTCACTATGGAATGAACACAAACAAAAAGCATTGCGGATACTATATGATTAGAACAGTGGGAAAACAGGATCATTCACCCTTTTTTTTCTTCACAATAGATGCAGACTTGACCATTTGGCCATAGATTTTCATTCAAAGATTTGAAATAATATCTGAGAATATTTCAAGTAAGTGTTTACTTATCAAATTGGCCCATTATTTCAATTTCAAACTTGAATATAGAATTTGAAAAACAGGTGTTAGGAGTTTCTCAAGTTATTCAAAATTTTGACTCATAACTTTGACCGCATTTTTATGTCTAAACATTACTTCTACTTCCAAATACCCTTTTAAATTCAACATCAAATACTCTTTTTTCTTCAATCTCAACCAACTCGTGTTCAAACGCCTATTAGAACTTGTTATTCAACCACTTGAGTACGTCTATACTGTTCAAAATAAACTAAACGCAGCGGGCATGCTTGCACCCGTTGTCAACGAGCTATATCCGCTCCTTAAATTATTCGACATTTAAACAGCCATCTTCAATTAAAATAAAATTTGTGTTAAGCAATTTATGATATGTTGCTTTTACCACTTACCCTTTTCACCAAGTTACTATTAACTAAAAATTGCATGTAACATTCATCCCATTTTCTCTTGTTGAAAGTTAGTATGCAGACAAGAAATAAGAAAATATAGGATTGTATAAAGAACTTCTATACTATAATTGAATTTTATCCTATTTTACCATATCAGTTGACTTATTTTCTAAATTTCTACTCTCATTTATTATTGTCAATTTTTCAGATGATCACTGTAGTTATTAGTCCCTCCCTCTCAACTTAACGTCGTATTTTCCTTTCTGATCTGTCCCCACAAGAGTTTCTTTCTATATTTAGTAAGTTTTCCAATTCCGACATCCAACTAACTATTTTCATCTTGAATCTAGCACCCTCACAAGGTACTATTCCTCATAAAAGAATTTTACGAAAGCTGACACCCTTGAAGTAATTCGCGAGATCATGCACCTCTCTTTCCTACTTATAACTATCATTTCAGTTATTTCTCAAGAAGAAAAGAGAGGATCTGTTGAGCTCTTTGTGCCTTACTTATTATGAGTTGAGAAATCGATAGTAGAGATTCCAACCTACAAGTTTAAGACCAGAAGAATTAAAATACTACTGACATCTTTAATTTAGCACTAGAAAATATCCAAAAATCTCCTTTTATTTTTGGAAAAATAACCCTCTATGACCATTTAGTCAAACTATATACCTTTTGTGGCCAAGTGTAAATAAATTACACAAAATGGCCAAACGTGTCGGCATTGCTCAAGCACTGATCTGCTAGCCTTATCTTTGTGAAAAAGGACTTCATTCCTCAAGTGTATCCCCATTCCCTAGGCCATGCATGTTCTCTTTATAATTATGTATAAGGTGTAAAATGATATTAAAGTATTTTGTGTAAGTTCATATAATTTTGTATAATAGTTTAGAAGTGCGTATAAACATCTCTTTTACCCTTTTATATATGTTTATACAAGTTTAAAAATTTTATATAAAGATGTATAAAATTGTATAAAGTGATATAAACGTGTATATCGAGTAAAAAGTGGGCTATGCGAGTATAATTTTTCTTAGACTACGTAAATATAATTATTTTGTGGTTTCCGCAATATTTTTTAACTCTGTACCCAAACACTCAAATTAGATGGAGGAAGTATCTTAGCTAGTCAATCACGTTTCTTCAAGATTCCAATTGTTGATTCTAACAAAGAAAATGACTCTCACGTAATAAATCATTATCTATTAGATATCAGGTAAGAGATCAACTCTATTATGGACGAGGACATGTAGTAATTCATTTATACTGACATTTGGTACGTAAAATAAGGAAAATCATCCCGGAATTAGTTTTATCCCATGTTTGGGATGAAATACTAACCAATAAGGGGATTACTATGTTAATCCCACAAAATATTCCAACTCATGGAAATATACCAAACGACCTTTGTATAATAATTAAATAACTTCAGAATGAAAAAGAAAAGCGTTATAAGGAGCAAATTCATTTAAAATAAATACTTAGCAAAATGTTGAAGAAGGAAAAGCAGACCCTGTCAACTCGATCACCACTAGAACGAGGCACTTCTTCAACACCCCAACCAGGAGGTAACTTAAAGGTCGACGAGAAAGGGATGTAAGGAGTAATGGCGTTGGTGGTGGGTGGCGCAACCACTAGTTGACCGGAAGTTGGGTACTCCGCGCCACTTCGATGTCGGCGTGTCGATGACATTGAGGAATGTGTTTGTTTCTCCATGCATGCTTCTCCACAAAGTGACACCACCTAGCATATATCTGTCCACTTAGTGGGAATGTGACAGCAACCGTTGTTTATTGTTTTGACACATTACTTATCACTTTATTTATTTGCCTTTGGGTGGAAAATTTGTTACGGCTGTTGTTGGGCTCAAACATTCTCACGAAGCACGCTTACATGGTATGGCGTATGATATTATTTATTTTGGGTTAAGTGTGCATGTCATTTTTAATAAGTCTTTCAATTCTTTTCATTATTAATGTGGAATTTTTGTTTTCATGGCCAATAATTTTTTCCTCAAACTAACTTTCACATAGTTCATTACCACAATTCACGGGTCATTGAAATTCATTGTGTGTCACCCACATCATCTGAATATGTTATAGCAATTAAAGCCTATAACTAATTTCTTCTTATGTGTGCATATTTCCACTTGTAAAGTTAAGCAAATCGAAGCCCGCAGCTAGCTTCTTCTTGTTGGATATTTAGTTTAGTGAATCTGAATGAAAAAAAAAATTGATTGGAAAGTCAAGCTAAGGGAGTTTATATACCACATTGGTAGTTTAGAGGGAAGGGTGACACTTTATATATGAAATTGTTCCTTGTAGGTTTGTAAAATGTTGGCAAACTTATACCCTGTAGTACAACCTCGCGTGTGTGCGCGCAAGGGGATGCGGTGCAAATCCAAAGTTGTGCGAAAGTCAAATTAGCTTGATCAGTGTGCAGGCACGACCTACAAACCGAAATGAGGGGCCTGATCAACCTCACGTTTTGCTACTAGTTCATCTTCAGAATTCCAACGGCCTGATGACTTTTTGTGTTCTTAGATTCAATGAATGGAAAGTCGAAAGTCATGAAGAATTCAGTGAATCCTGCTCAAGAGTTTCTTAAGTTAATAGATACATGAGTTTTGACTTTATACACATTAAGTGGTTGAATTTGAAGAGTTTCCAATCAACCAAAGGTCGCATTCAACAATAAATAACCAGTTTTTCTTCAACAAACACACTCAAAAACCTTCTGAAAAATCTCTCTTTTGTTTGCCTTTCAATTCTTAAGTGTTCATCAAGTTCTTTTCCATTTGCTGGTGAAGATATTTAAGTGCAAAACAAGCTTCACGTTTTTCATTGTATCTTGGAAAACTGACGCTATTGTAAACCTCTAGCACTATCCATAAAGGAGCGAATCTGTTTTAAGAAAATTGTGTTGAACACAAGTCTCAAAATTTTTATTCTCTGTTTTATTTATCTACTATAACACTCTTAAAACAGATTACGTTCACTCTCAAAATGGAAACTGATTCAGTCAACGTTGATGTTAGCAGTGACTCAAATGTTTTGCCTACTGCAACTATTTCGATTTTGGTTCTATCCTCTGTCCCTGCAAGTCACACGAAGAAACTTGAGAAGTTCAATGGTGTGAACTTTAAGAGATGACAATAAAAGATGTTGTTCTATCTCACCAAGTTGAACCTGGCCAAGTACTTGACTAAAGTAGCTCCCAAGATACCTCAGGAGCCGGCGAATCCTCAATAGTTGCTAGCGGTTCAAGCTTGGTCATTCTGAATATTTTGTGCAGAAACTACGTGTTAAATGGTTTGTATGATTCTTTATATAATATTTATTCTGCTTATAAAACTTCTTATGAACCGTGCGAATCACTTGAAAAAAATATAAGATGGAAGATGCCGGCACTAAAATATTTATTGTTGGGAATTTTCTTGACTATAAGATGACTGATTCTAAAACTGTGATCAGTCAAGTGCAAGAACTTCAAGTGATTCTGCAAGAAATTCACTGAGGGGATGGTGTTGAGTGAAACCTTCCAAGTAAATGATATTATTGAAAAGCTGTCTCCTGGTTGGAAGGATTTCAAGAACTACCTCAAGCACAAAAGAAAGGAAATGACATTGGAGGATTTAATTGTTAGACTTCGAATTGAAGAAGACAAAGAACCTCTGAAACCAAGACAATCGTTCCTGTTGAGGCAAAGGTGAATGTTATGGAGCATGGAATACATTATGGCTCCAGGAACAAAGCCACGATGTTTTAGAAGAAGAAGAAGAAGTTAGAGGCAACTGGTGATATCGCTAAGAAAAAATACAAATTCCAGGGTAAGTGCTTTAATTATGGAAAACAAGGTCACAAGTCAACTGACTATCGAGCTTCCAAAAAGAATCATGAGGCTAACAGGATCAATGATATCTCCAAAATATGGAAGATATGAATTTGGTTGCTATGGTATCCAAAGAAAACCTAATCGGATCAAATCCAAAAAAAGTGGTGGACTGAGACTGCTGCCACCAGACATGTCTATACCAACAAGAAGTGTTTCTCCGAGTTTGAAGCAATTCAAGGGGAAAAGATTTACATGGGTAATTATGTCGTTGCTGTTGTTGAAGGGCAAGGAAAGGTGTTGTTAAAGATGACTTCTGGAAAAGTGGGATCGCTTTAAAGAAGAATTCGTCAGGCTCAATTCTTTAGGATCTTTTGTAAAATCAGGACGGGTTCATGGCCAAAACGAACCAAATCATGAGAACTGAATATAAAAATGATTCATGTATAATGTGTGTGGATTTTTTTATACTAGACAGTCGGACAGTTCATGGACATCGCGTCTACTGGACTGCTAGTTATACATGTCCACTGGGCCGGCCCAATTGGGAAAACCAGACCAAAATGAATGGACTGGACTGGCCCAAAATATAATTTTTTTTAATTAATAGCAAAAATAGTCATTGGCCAATGGCTAAAAACGACTATTTTTTAAAAAAGGAATTAATCCAAATTTTTTTCTATAAATACCAATTCAAAATTTTTATTTTTCACAATAATTCTCTCAGTATCTATCAATTTCTCTCATTTTTCTTCTAAAAAAGTGTGTGAATTCTTAATTTATTATTTAGCAATTATTAGCAACGTCAAGTGATCAAGTAGAAGTTTTCAATTTTCAAGTTTTCAATTAATATCGATAATTTTGTATAATCATTCCATCTCTTACTTTTATTTTTTGAGTTTTTATATTTATTTATTATTTACAATTATATTATTTGTGTGCTTTAAATTTTATCATTATAATTTTTAATATGGATAGACTAAAGAAAATGGGTAAAAGTGTTAAAAATTTGTGTCCCAACAATAGTCCTAATAATAAAAGTACAGGTTCCGTTTTCGCTACAAGTTCTGATAGTATTAGGAATTATAATCGTACGTCTGTCGCTCCACTTAGTATTGCTAGTGAACACGAACAAGAATATGAATATGGTGGGGGTGTGAGTGTGGGTGCCAATGATTTTAATTATTTTGAGTTCCAAAAAAATTACAAAATAGAAGAAAATAATGAATTAGAAAGGGATATTAATATCAATCTTGACGAATTTAATTATAATGATGATGATAATGATAATAATAATGATGATGATGATAATAATAATAATAATAATAATAATAATAATAATACTCAAAATCTAAACACCCCGTCCCCTCAATCTGTTAATTTTGCTCCTAAACCTTCGAGAAATACTAGAAAAAGTAGTGTTGTATGAATTTTTTTTAAGATATATCGGGTACTGAAAACGTTAGATGTATTACTTGTAAAAATTATGCATAAGAGGGGGGGGGGTAATGCAGGGGAGACGAGTATATTGACTAGACATTATAAAAGTAAGCATAACGTAGAATGGACAAAACAACCGGAGTTAGTGGAGCCGGTCCGACGCAGGGTAGAATAAATCTACAAACCGGTAAATTAATGCAAGATTATAGTAAAGCAAAGGACCATATAGAAATAGCCAAAATGGTAACTATAGATTGTTTGTCTTTCACTTTTGTTTCTTATGAGACATTTGTTTTATATATACAGTGAATTTATAATCCAATGTTTGTCGGCATTCCTAAGAGTACATGTAGGTCAGTTGTTTTTAGGTTACATGGACAATACGTATTTTATTTACGTACTTTATTTATTAATCTTTCTTGTAGAGTTTCTTTAACATCCGATCTTGGTCGTGTTGTTAATAAAAATGATTATTTAACCATTACATGTCACTAGATAGATAGTAATTTTTCAATCCAGAAACGAATTTTAACTTTTCTATATGATGAAAATCGCAGGCATGATGCTGAATTTATTACAAAAACAATCACTAAAATTGTTAATTATTATAATCTAAATAGTAAAATTTTAAGTATAGCCTTCGATAATGCATCTAATAACACCTCCGCCATTGAAATGTTAAAAATATCACTTTCTTTACCACTAACAGATATTTTTCATATTAGGTGCGCGTGTTATATTGATAATTTAATTGTTAAGACAGTCTTACCTTTTTTGAACCTATTATTGAAAAATTAAGACTTGTAGCATGTTTTATTCAAGGTAACAATAGAAGGATTAAACTTAAAGAATTTAAAATAAAATGTGCAGATTTTAAGTTGCAATCTAGATTAATGCCAAAGAAATAGAAACTAAGTGGAATTCAATATTTTTATTTTTATAACTTGCTACAAATATATGAACCCCATTACTGCTACCTTTAACTAATTTTGTTAGTCGCCTGAACATACGTTCTAAACATTGGATTGGAACCTAATTAGGGAAGTAGCACTATTTTTATAAACTTTTTACAATGCTACGAACGTATTTTCATCTCAATATTATCCACTGTTTGTTCTATTCTAGCTTATATTGCTGAAATATCTATATTACTTTCTGAATATAAGAATAAATCTAGTTTCGAAGACGTTATAAGTCCAATGTTTGAAAAATTTTCAATTCAGTCTATTTACTTAATTGGTGTTGTGCTAAATCCTTCTATAAAACAAGTAACAATGGGTGAATTGTGTACAATGATTTAAACAAATTTAGAAATTCAACATTACAAAGAACCAAGTTTATATGACACTATGAATAATGTGAATGATCATTTGCGATCTTTATATGAACACTACGCAACTATAGTTGATAGTACTACACCTACTAACTAGTCTAATCAATCTTCTACTTTTGCAGAGTCATCATCATCTTCTAAAAGGCCGGCACATGCTATACCGGATTTTACTAACACAAGAATTTTTAGCAAAATACCGACTACCTCACGGAGAGGAATCGGTAATGAACTAAATCTTTATTTGTTGCAGGCCCCCGAGGAAATTAGCGTGAATTTCAACCCGCTGGAATGGTGGAACGTAAAGCATGCAAGTTTTTCAGTTTTATCAACATTTGCAAGAGACATCATGAATATTCTGATGTCAACTGTTGCATCGGAAAGCGCATTCAGCTAAGGACGACAGTAAATTGGAGATCATTGATATTCATTGGGAAGTAATGCAATGAATGTCTTAGTATGCCTCAGAGATTGGATCCTGTCGAAACGAAGAAACAAAAGATTGGTTCCAGATCAGGAAGAAGAAAAAGAAATTGAAGAACTACTGTCGATGCAAACTTCGGCAACAACAAGTCCAAGATAAGGTATGTTGATTTTGACCAGTGCAATCCTGTAGATCCTAGTGTAAACGTTGATGAACTAAATAAGATGATTCAAGAAATTTGTTAACTGTAATTATCTTTTCAATATTATCAATAAAGTGGCCCATTGAGTCTTTTTTATTCCGACGTTGTTATCCTCTT
>JBDJHY010000008.1:11068860-11088834 GCA_039654485.1 Withania somnifera | reverse complement strand
GATTGTGGACTTGGGCTTCAATTTTATTGGGTTTAGGTTTGGGCTCTCATAATGGATCAAGTTTATGATCCAACATTCCCAAATATAACTCCCAAGTCTAAATTCGACTAACTGCAAGAACTTAGAGAATGGAATCCTGAGGACTCAAGATTAACTTGCCCTGTGGCCAAAGAGTGTTCGAGCCTGAGCTAGGGATTGAGTCCCTGACAGGCAACCTGCAATTCCCTATGCAAAGGAATAAGCTAGAACTTTGAGCTCAACACCAAGGATTGATGATAAAGTAGAGAATGGATTTATAATTAACAGATTCAAAAAGAAACTTTCCAATGAGATTTCAGAATTAGGACCTTTTCATAAGATGAAATTCATGTGAAACACATGGACTGATAATATAATAGCAAGAAACTGACTTTGACCAAGAACTCAGCATCAACAAACACTCTTCTCACAATCAATGATACTAGTCGTACCACTTCACCACGGCTTGTATGAGCTTCCGTACGTGTAGCCTTAGAACTTTTAATTTCTTCATGGGATGCAGACTACTCTGACCTTTCCATACAAGCAAGGACACAATTGTGCATTTTCATATGGTCCATGAAAGGATTAGTATCCCTATGATAATTTCCTTCAGAGGTCAAAACATATAAAATGTTCCCAGATGCATATGGGTATTGGTATGGTCCGTAAGTCTGTGCCATGGCCTATACTAGGAACCGTATAATTTACCTTTGAAACTTCTCTAATTTAGCACCTGTAGTGACCTTTTTTGATCTTTTCATACGGGCTCCCATATGGTACGTACCAATGATGCACTGTTCGTATGGTTCCCCGTATTGCCCTATATTATCCATCTTTCAGTATTTCTCTTTTCTTTCTCTGGGACTTTTATTTCCTGCAAAACTCAACAAACACATCATATTTAAAAAGTATGCTCAAGAACTCATAAAAATCTTTTATTTTAAGCATCGATAGTGCAGTAAATTTACAGCACATCAACTGTCTATGAAGTATCTACTAATACTGGTGAGTTGCTAGAACAAGCCCTCAAACTAACTCTAAAAAAATTGAAATAACTAAAACAGACTTAGAACTTTGAATAAGTTATCCTTGATGAATGAGAACTCACCAACAACTGACTCAAATATACTTGCGCTTACTATCCATTAAATTGAGAGAAATATCTAAATCTATATTGTGAAACAATGTAGGCACAAGTAGAATACATCAGTAAAAGGAATGTACTGAGTATGTGAGCAATGCATAAATGATTCTACGGTAAAAATCATGCTTTAAAATAAGTTTGTTAAATCCTGATCATGTCATAGAAAGCATGTTAAAGCTGAAGGGAAATGAGACAGTGCATAATCTGAAAACTAAAAGCATAAAGAACAATCTTAAACCTAAAACATATCATAATTGACTAAAACTAATGGTTCATGTACTTATAATCTATAATATCATGAAATTATGTTATTTAAATCATATGCAATGAGAAATCATAAAACTAATACATTGTGGGTGTTCTTTCTAACCGATAAAATCATGCGAGATATATGAGTCCAGTATACTACCCCTATACTGAAAGAGGGCGCTCTAACTAGCCAAAGTTAGAATCATACATAACATAAGAATCCTGAAATGTCCAAAGACCAAGAATAAATCTACGTTGGTAACATAATTATGAAACTCGAATTATTTAGAATCCTTTATTCTTTTATTGTTAAATACTCCTCCCAAAAGATTTACATAATAATGATCATAACATAAAAATATCATATTTAGATGCTAAAACTTACTGAGTTAAGCTACAGCTCTATAAACTTAATGTATCATAAAGTCATACTAAAATTATGAGTTATCAAAAGATAAAGAATCATAAAGCTAAAAATCGTGCTATGATCATATGCTAAATTCATACTTTTTGAAATAAGAAATTCATAAAATTGATTTTCATGTATTTTGTCTAAAACTACAAAATGTCATGTGAATTTCATGCTAAGTTATGTCATATACTAGAAATAATAGATAAGGCTAGAAATCATTATAAGCATGCATAGTTATAAGAGTTAATTTTATAAGAGATGACTAAGAATAAAACTTAGCATAAATCATAAATTTTGGGTTGGAACCCTAATTTAAATTTCATAAGAAATTGTCTTTAATTCTGAGAACTTTGAGAATGGAGGTGAAACAAACCTTCATTTAATACACACATACCTGATTATGAAGCTTTTGAACTAAAAGTTGATGTGGAAAGTTGGTTTTTCTTGAACTGAAGGGTGAATCCTAGTTTGCTTGGAGAAAATCTTTGATCTTGGAACTTAGAGATTGAACTTAAAAAGAAACTCTTCTACGGAGTTCTTAGAGTGGATGAACTTGGAAAAATCTTGGGTGAAACCTTTCTCTTTATAGTTTGAATGTTTGTCTTAAGAGATTTAGGGTTCTTGAGGGGTGAATATGAACCCTAGGTGAGTTAAAGAGAATTTTTGAGACATGAAAGTTTAGATCAATCTTATAAGAGAAAAACTAATTGGTTATATGAAATAATCCCTCAAAACACGCCCAAAACAATGTAGTATAAGGCTAAAAAGCTTGAGAAAAGACCAAAATAACCTTTAATAAATGTTTACAAAGTTTTCAAAAAAATAACATTAGGAGTCGTACTTTGGTTTGTGGTCAGTTGTATAGTTTGTTCTATGGATTGTGCTCTTGGCCAGCCTAACATTACTTTATTAAAATATCATACCTTTTTAATTTGAACTTGAAATAAAAAAATTATTTATGGCTTTAGAAACTAGACTCAAAGATATTTGATTTGATAGTTTATGATTCACGCAACTCTTAATATGTTGGTA
Organism: Withania somnifera; assembly: GCA_039654485.1. NCBI lineage: Eukaryota > Viridiplantae > Streptophyta > Magnoliopsida > Solanales > Solanaceae > Withania > Withania somnifera. The sequence goes on along the minus strand of JBDJHY010000008.1, from coordinate 11,085,976 downwards.
TATATGATCGTTCGGAGGTGAGCTTGTAAGAACTTATATGAAAAATGTAACCGATAGAAAGACTTTCAACTCAACTTTTTTCTAGGAGTTATTTAAGACCTTATTAATATCAAAATCACTTCATATACTTAGGAGATGTTAAAAAGGGGAGATTGGGGAGATTGGCCAGAGTGACTTGATGTAAAAGTCCCATAATCTATTGGAAATGTTCCATAAGCCACTTTACGAGTTGCAGAAATGACTCTGAGGCTTGTTGAATTGGTTTGTGAACCTTGACTTGATCAGTTAATTTGATGGTGCAATTTCATGAAAAGACAACACAGATCATGAAGTCAACTTCACGATCTGTGGAACTAGTCGTAGACTTGAAGGTCAAACTTCTGAGTTATAGGAGGATTTCCACAAACAAAGAGTATGAGTCATAGAACCAATACTACATTTCTTAGAACCTCTCGTATTGTTGGTTTGGAGCCCTTTGCTCTGATTCTTTTTATTTTATCTTGGATACTAACTTGGGGATTAGTTCTAAGCATGAATCATGTATGGGGTGTGACAAATGGCACTGAAAAATTTCTATTCCAAACCCTAAATCCTTGAATATTGATCAAAGTCTATCCTATCAACTTCAAATTCTTTCAAAGGAACAATCATGCAAGAACAAGATGCTGAAAGAAAAAAAAATAGAAGATAAGACATATGAAGGAAACTAATTGGCAAATTTAGTTATATTAAAGTTAAGACATCCAATTGTGAGTTTGAAACAAGCACTAAATCTAAAAGATAAGTGAATATACACCAGATATAAAACTAAAAACAACCAATAGATGTATTGAACCCTAAGACCTCATTTGATTAATCCAAAAAAAGCACGTAATCTATAATGAAGGCCTTAAGAAAATTGAATTCGCATTGCAAACTTCATTTTTAAACAAGTTTCAATAAAAATCTTCACCAAAATTGCAATTCCCCTTAAGAGAATACAATCCATCTAATCAACAAAATCTAAAACTAATCTAGAAAATAAAAGAGCTACTACTTATATTACGATAGGAAAAAAAATAATAGTTACTATAATTATACCCTTAATGAAGTAAGGAGCTTGTTTGGATATCTTTTTAAATTATGAATTCAAGAAATTTATGAAATAACCTCTTTTGATATTTACCATCATCTATCCAAACTATCTTTCAAATCCTGAAGGTCATCATATGTCAACCTTCTGTAAACTTCAATTGGCTCATTTTTATAATCTCGAAGAGACTTGGTGCGCATGCATCATTCTCCCATTCTTGAAAGAAATTCTTCTAAACCTTACAAAATCTTACGAAAAATAAACAACAATAAAATCCTCTAGGCATGAAGATTAGTATTAGCAATAACAAAACTACCACCATATCAAGGATGTACAAAAATAATATATAACTAAGTATCAAAACGATTCACAAAGGGTATGTAACCCAACAAACTAAGCAATACTTGACTGCTTACAAAACATTGACAAAAGGGTAATCAAAATAACTAAAGCATTTAGAAAATTCAACATGCACGTTCCTAGTGGTTTTATAATTCTTAAAGCACATACTTCTCCTTAAATCAAGATATCCTCCCCTATGGCTAAGTACAAAATCACAAACAAGTTTAACCTAAGTAAATACTCCACTCAATACACTATCCCACCTATACCATGAAAACATTATCACATTGTCATTGGGGTCACATACAAAGATGCAATCCACAGTAGTTGTCAATTTGTTGCATTTAAGCCCACAATAAAGTCAGGTAATAACACCAAGTAAGGATCATATGAATAAAAGAAAGTGTTACTACCTCACAATCATCAAAATTTAAGCCAATATTGGGGTTAATAGAAAGATATTACATAAAATATGATCAAGAATATACATATTTGACCCACTAATATCAACATAAGGCATACTATTCTCACAAGTACGAGTATCATCATATGCAAATAGGTTATAAATAAAGGCGTCACACAACTTAACTTCATCCAAGATTTCCTCATATATACTGTTATTATTAGACTCATCAAGAACATGTTCAAAAATAAGAACACACAAAGAATAAGAAGCAATTGAAAAACAAATGTCACTTTTCTTTAAAGTGTCATCCTTTTCAATAAACATACTATCATCTTTAAAAAAAAATTTACCCTCAAAAAGTGTGTCATCACACCATAGTGAATTTTTAAATAAGTTGTAACCTTCAAGATGACTATATTTTCATCATTTTGAGACATGCACAATGTATACTCTTAAAATTTATGTTATCATCAAATAAGATATTATCCTAAAAATTACATTCCACCCCAAGATTTCTAGCAGAGAAATAAGAAATGCAATCAATATCTAAATATTCATCACATCCAAGTAAAGACGTTTGCATGATTATCTACAAAATCAACTTCATCAACACCATTGTGAAACTGAGGTTCGTTTAGAATATTATAAAATTTCTCATTTAGTGAATCATCATTACAAACAAACTGATCATCATCACAATTATCACTAGCTAAAAACATATTAAGTTCACAAAAATAAAGCATATGATTATCATGATTAAAATCTGCTAGCATTGCATCCCCTCTTTCATATGACATTAATGTACATTCATTCAAAGTACAAGTGTCAATACTAAGTGACACAAATTTATCAATCTTGCAAGAAAAATTAATTCGGTCGTTAATAGATCAAAGTGCTAGAACATTCTCACCAATGACATTAACAACATGATAGCAGATTATTATACTTATATAAAGATAAGCTACTGCTCACACTTTATTCATTAGAAAATTTTAAAATGTCAAGGTTATCTATTTTACATTGAAGCTCACATATTTTTTTTAATCTTAAAGTAAAATTTCCATTAAAGTATTGGACCACACTTCATTACAAGAGCTCTCTCCCATTTGTTGGAAAAATCTTCAAGACATTTATCCAAGGGACTACCTAATTCAGCAAATTTTCAAAGAGCAATCTTTTGTTGGAAGCTCGTGCTCTTCCGTTCGTCATTATTATATCTACACAATTATCCTTATTAAGAAAAGAACAAGCAAGAAGATTAGATAAATTTTGTGCCAACCCTCTCACTTTACTTCACATTTTTTTATCTATGAAGTTGTTACTTTGCACTCCCTTACTTCTTTTAGTCTTTTGTCTCTCATTGTTATTTGAAGAAACACAAAATATTTCTTTTGAGTTTTTTTTTTCTATAGGAAAGTGTTTTTGATTTTCTACATCCCTTTTCATTAGATCCAGAGTAACGGTAACTCAAGTATTCTTTCATTGTCAATCGGGCTTCCTATCTCCTTTTCTCTCTAGAAGTAATTCTTTTAATAAATAAAGAGTATCATTTCAAAGGCCCAAGAGCTACTTTCATCATTCCTTCTTGTCAATAGTTGTAGCTGGCAAAGATTTCATCCGTCATCAATTTTCAATTTCCAAACTTTTCTCCACTAGTTTTCATAAACAAAATAGGAAGTTTCAAATTAGGATCTTGCACCTTTGCATTTAAAAACATATATTTTTTAACTCCAATTGCTATAAAACGAGAAAATAAAATTAGTATTAAAAATTCTCACCATGCTTATATTTTCTCACTTTTGATTGCCTCAGTAAATGACTTGGCTAATGTTGAAGCTTGCTTACATTTGAGGTTACACGGAGTGTCAATTACTATTCTTAATCGAATGGATCTTTGTTTACTAGAAAGGCAAACGATTTAAAAAAATCTAATGGACTTGAATAAAAAATTATAAAAAAAAGCACAAAAAAGAAATTAGCATGAAAGAAAAAGATAGTAATCAAAGACATGATAATAGTTAGTAGAGTAATTATCAATTAAAATCATGTTATGAAGTCAAAAAAATAGAATTAAATAAAAAAAAAAACTAATTGATCAAGGTTTGGACTAAGAAAATTATTTTGGGAGAAATTGAATTGATTGTTGAATTTCATGAAGAAAAGATTGCAAAATATGAAGAAAACTTTTAAAAAATAGCCCCAAAATTAAATTTGACTGGTTAAAACGCATTTGAAGCCGACACTGAAGGGGGCTGGAGACATGGTTGGAAAGATGGAGTTGTGGCTTGGGAAGAAGCCGCATGGAATTGCTGTTGGAGATAGGAAGCTGTGGATCACGTGGAAGCCACGACTTGACATGAAAGCTGATCGTCAAAGGGCTTAAAGTTTACGGAGTCAGTTTGCAAAGGCGAAAGTCATAACTCTACTGAGTTACAAACAAAGTTTAAATAGGTCAAATTTTTTATGATTGAGTTGTAAAAAACTTCTGATAAGTCCCTCGTATTTTGTGAGATGGCTCACATGAAAACTGGTGAAGTGGGGGCCATGCTAGCTGGCAGGCATTTATTCGGCCACACGAATGATGACATGGCCTATCAAAGTGGAAAAATTTGACATGATTTTTTTGCTCAAATTTCAGATCCACTTTAATAAGATTTTAGGACTACAAACACATTTTAGCCTTATTATTTGTCTTAGATCAAATGTACTTATTTTTTCTCCCACTTAAAAAATATTTGAAGAATACTTTAAAATTCAACACCCATCAAATCAGCTTGGAATTGACTCAAAATTTAAGAGTAGCTTCTCCTCTTATTAGAGAACAAATTTCAATACTTTTTTTTAGCTCGACTTATTCCTAATATTCAAAATCAATTTTCAAGTCTTTAAAGATTCAAGACTTCAAAATCCTTCAATTTCCTATAGCTCCAGTTCACTTCAATTTTGAAATTAGACTCAAAAGAATACAAGGAAATAAAAATTATGTGTCAAAAATAACAAAATCAATTAAAAAAGTTTTTATTTTTTTAGAATTTTAATCTTTTATAACAAATCTCTAGATAGCTCATAGAAACAAATCTGAACTCGGTTTTGATACCAGTTTGATGCAAACTCGAAACTGATAGAAGATAAGACTCAAGAAGGAAACTAATTGAAAACCTTAGTTATATTCAAGCTAAAATTTTTAGTTACGAGTTTCAAACAAGCACTGAAACCAAAAGATAGGAGAGTAGACACAAGATAGAAAATCAAACATAACCAAAGGGTATATTAAACCCTAAGACCTCAATTGATTAGTCCAAAAAAAAACCTAATATATGATGAAAACCTCAAGGAAATTGAATTCACCTTACACCCTCCATTTCTAAACTAGTTTCAACAAAAGCTTTGTCATACTCTCAATCTCTTTCAAGTGTATACAATGCATCTAATCAAATCTGAAAAATAAAAAAGACTATTACTTATACCAGGCTAGTAAAAGAAAAATAATAGTTTATAGTTATAACCTTAATGAACTAAAGGCATTGTTGGGGTGTTTTTCACATCATGAATTCAAGAAATTCTCAGAATAGACTCTTTGCATACGTAGCCTCTTCCATCCAAGCCATCTTCCAAATCTTTAAGGTCATCATATGTCGAACTTCCTTGAACTTCAAAGTGGCTCATCTTCTTGATCTCAAAAAGCCTTGGCATGAATGCATAACACCATCTCACACTAAGATCAACCAAATGCTATGATTTTCGAATTAATCACTCCAAAAGTTTATAAATACCATATTTCAATTATGGAGAGGAATAAAATAATCATTTTACATGAAAACTAAGAAATGACATATCATGTTATTACACCGTGCCACTAATCGATGAAATTCACTCAAAAATCATATCTCTGAGTATTTAACTTGGTCTGAGGCGTAATGAAAGAAACCGTGTGCAAGGCGTCAGTTCACTTTTTCCCTCTATTATCCACTTTGTTGCACTGAGGATATTTTGGTCTAAAGTCATTTATACATGGTATAAATATATGAAAAACACTATTTAAACTTAATTTTGAATAGATGGAAAATTGAGACTCTAGTTTAAAGGACATGAATGGTCATGAAGCTTCAGGTTTTATTTTATCTTAGAGTCTAGAGAGAATGCTGCCAGTAAAATTAACCTTGTGATGAATAGATCAGATAAATTGAAAAAGCTGAATCATCATAACAGGTTTGTCTAATAGCTCATATATAACCCTGGATCATTTTTATCATGTTGATAATACAAAAAATCTGCATGTTTCGGTTTAGCGTTTATTATTTGTTTTCTTTTTGTTTTAGTTAGTTTAGAATCAAATACACTTTTGGGTTTAATTCTTGTTTAGATAATGAAGATTGTTTCATTTAGTTAACGATTAATCATAAGTCTCCCTGACTCTGATTACTAATCATGTATACCTGTGTGTGCATTTAAAAAATGTTTCACAAAACGAACAAAATAGGACAAAAGTATTTAAATTAAGTTTCTCCAGAATTTTTTGAATTAATATAATATTTAGTTACTATTTTATTTAAAATTCATATTTATTAGTTTTTAAAACAAGATAAATTATGAACATTTTAATATTTAGAAAATAAATAATGTACAAATTTATTGATAAAGTCATAATAATTAAAAGAAATACTTAAATCCTTATTATCATAATTTTTAAAAATTGAGGTGTTCGATAAGTAACGCTTTCCTAAGTTATTATTATTATAGATAAAGTAATTAGTTTAGCACAAAAAAGCACAGTAAATTAACTAATGCCTAGCTAAGCAGGAAAGTGGTGGTTGGACAAACAGATGACCGAAATCAAAAAGCATCGAAGCAATATAAAAGAAAGAGGGGGCATTATGAATATAAAAATGAAACCAAGAAAAGGGAATATTTAGAACACAAGTTTGAGTTATATAACAAAAAACTTTGATTGGATTGCAGCTTTAGTTGTATAAAATAAAAAATAATTATAAAATTTGTGATGGGATCAATAAAAATATTTTATTCTTAATCAGAAATTTTAATTTTGAGTTTTAAATATAATTTTTTTTATAATAAAAAAAGTGCTTTCTCTTTAAATGAATCTTACCTGCAAATTTAGAATAATAAAAATATAACACTAATATAAATTAAAAGAAAGAAAAAGATGTAGAAATACAAGTTAAAGGTCGAAGCATATGCTTTGAAGATCCTCCCTCCACCAACCTTTTTCAATAGTTAAATTAAACCTTCCTACCAATCCTTCTCTCTCTCTCTTTCTCTTTGAATATCACTCTTCTTCATCTTTTTTTTCCTAAATCCTTCTAGTTTCCTTCAAAAATGGAGAATCACAATGATGATGAAGATGCTGATACTGATGATCTTTCTTCTTCTTCTTCTTCTTTGTTGTGACAAGTGACTTTCTTTTGGGCAACTACATATCCTTTGGCAAACCTTAAGCAATCGACTCAAGATTCAAGACTATTTATTTTTTGAGATATATTTATGTTTTTGTTTAGAGGAAATTATATTTTCTCCTTTCTTGAAGTTCTCCAAACATAGATGCACACGAGGTATGTTACTACACTAAGGTGCGTCTTTAATTAGTTCTTTTCTCTTGGTTTTTATGTATCGTATTTGATGTACTATCATTTACAAAATAGACTAGCAGAAAGGAAATTAATCTAAGTGCTTTCAAAGTCTCAATGCCTAAGTCTCCAAATGAGTAAGATTTACCTTCAGGATGTACTCCCTCGTCTCAAAATTAGTTCTTATATTTTTCTTTTATACACCATTTGAAAAATAACTATTAATTGGGAGAGATTTTTTTACTAGTTGGACCTCATTTATGTCTTAAAATATAATTTTTTAAAAATATTTATAATATAATTTTTCTTCTTTAAATATTTATTATGTATTTGTAGTCTTCAAAGACAATATGAGTAACCATTAAAGGTAAAGTCCAATAAAGAATTAATTTTGCATTGTACTTTTAAAATTACATATAATTAAAAATAACTATTTTAGTCGCAATAAATAATTTAAGATGAGTAATGCAAATTCATTCGTCACCATATATTAACCAACAACACTTTCTCATGTATTGTGATTTCAACTTTCTTTTTCATTAATTGTTATTGTTATCTTTTCCCTACTATTTATAAGGTTAGGTCAGGTCTCTATCTATTTATGTGTATAGCTAGATTAGAAGTAAAACCAGAAGAAAAAAAGATAACAATACTAAATTATATTGTTGGAGTTGAACAAGTCAAAGAGGAGAGTATAAGTAAATGCTCCTATAGTATTAATATATTGGAGTTCCTTCATGTCATGAAACCAAAAGTAACAAGATAAGAGAAAGTGAATAGACAGGAGAAACAAAATCTTCACATGTTTTATTCAGGCTAAATAGCCAACACCTTGTATTTCCCCGTTATTTAAAAATTTATAAGAAAACGAGTTTATCTTGCAGGATTTACATAGACAAAATGCAATAGGTTTGGTGTCCTCTAGACAATGAATCAAACTTAGACCAATAAAATTTAACTTACATAACTAGTTGGTGAAATATAATATTTATATGAACCAATAATTCTAATTTTAAGCCAGTGACTTTATCAATCACATTTTAACTATAATTTTGTTGTTCAACGCAGTTTTGCGCCAATGTGTCATGCGCGTGCATTGACCGACATTGGCATTAAGACAACATGAATTTATTTATTCACATATACCTACTTCACAACAACTCTAAAGATTAGGCCAAAACCTCATAGGAACGGCTAACTTCACTTTTCATATAGGTGAATTCATCATAGTGTGCACTGTTTTAAATACACCATCGATAACTACTATGAATTCATTAAGAGTTAGATAACTCATCCTTCAATTTTAGTCGCAGTTCAAGCACTCTCACTTAGTGTTCAGTGTCAATATCGACTTGTTATTACATATATGAACCTACATCATGGGAGCTCCAATTGCATAGGTTAGGTTACCATCTCTGTTGACAATCAAATTGGCCTTAACCCCATTTCTTTTAAGGTTTGAAGAATTAATTTTCTTCTCACAGGTTTAGTCAGTGAACCAGTCGAATTCAATTTTGACTTTACATAGTCAATGGTAATTATTCCATCTCTCAACAGTTGCTTAATGACATCATGTCTTAATTTCATGTGTTTACTCTTACAATTATAAGATCTATTCTTCGCAATAGCAATTGCGGCTTGACAATCACACTGAATTAACATAGGAGGCAACAAATCATCTTTAATTAAAGGGATATTTACTAAGAAATTTCTTAGTCATTCAGCCTATGAACCAGCCATCTCCAAAGCTACAAACTCTGACTCCATAGTCAATTTGGCAATGATCGTCTGCTTAGCTGATTTCCACGATATTGTACCCCCCATTAAGGGTGAACACATAGCCACTGGTGGATTTCGAGATCTAGTTTGCATCACAATACCTTTCTAAAGTACAAGAAAATTCACTATATAGAATACCGTAATTTATGATTTCTCTCAAATATTTCATCAGTTTTAGTAGTGCAGACCAATGTTTTTTATTGGGTTATGAGTATATCTGCTCAGTCTACACACAACATAAACTATATCAAGCCTAGTAAAATTCAGCAAGAGCATCAGGTTTCGAATAATTTAAGCATACTTAGACTAATTTATTGAGTCACTATTATTCTTTTTCAATTGAGAGTTAGCATCATAGGGGGTGGCTATTGGAGTTACCTCCCAACGTTGAAACTTCTTAAGAAGTCTCTCAACATAATGATCTTGTGTCATTATACCATCTTCACTCCTATAACTTTAACTCCTAATATCATATTTACTTCACCCAAATCTTTCATATCAAAGTTAGTAGACAAAAATAATTTGATACTTTCCACAATCTTTAACCTTGTACCAAATATAAGCATGTCATCAACATATAAGCATATAATTATATAATTGTCTGTCATTTTAGTATAAACACATTTATCCATTTCAACAGAAGAAAATAATATTTCTTATTAAGACTTGATCAAATTTTTCATGGCACTGCGTAGGAGCTTGTTTAGGGTCATAAAGAGATCTAATTAATTTATAAAATTATTTTCTTGTCCAGGAATAATGCATCCCTCTGGTTGAACCAAGCAAATTTCTTCTTCTAAATCACCATTTAAAAAAGCTATTTTTATATCCAATTGATGAAAAAAAAAACTTGTGAATTAATGCTAAGGCAATTAAAATTCGAATAGAAGAAATTCTAGTCACTGATACAAATGTATCAAAATAATCAATATTTTACTTTTTAGAAAATCCTTTTACTAACAAACGGTTTGCTTTATATCTATTAATAAATTCATAAGGATTAACTTTCTTGTCGAACATCTATTTACGACCAATAAGTTTTGCACCAAGAGGTAAATCAGTTGAAATTCATGTATTATTTTTCATAATTGTAATGGCCATTGGAGCCATTTAAGTGATTCCTACGATTTCTTGATGCTTAGCATTGTTGTAATTGCCCCAAGTCGTTTGTGACTTGCTAGGACTAGTAGGTTTGTTCTCGTGTTATTTTATAGTTTAAATTTCTTTAATTATTGCTACTTCGGGCCTTACTTAGCTTATATGATCTTGAATTTCCTGTTTATCGATTTCTTTGAGTTCGAAATTTTGTTAACTAGAGATCTCATAAATAGATTGTTGAAATTGGACTCCATTTTCATTCAATATCTATTTTGGATTATTTTTGAAATTCCAACACCAGTATTCAGCGCGATCACACTGGAGGGACGTGATCGCGCCAATACTAGGTTTTCCCCCTCTTAGTACGATTGTGCTTTGGCGAAGCGAACCTTGCTCCGAGAGCCTCCTCAGTGGCGGTGGCACCGGGAGGAGGCGATCACGGTGCGATGCACCTGGGCCTATATAAAGCTAGTTCCAGTAGCTTTTCTTCACTTTTCTCCGAAATTTTCTCTAAACTCTCTTACATTTTAAGCTTAAATCAATATATTTGAGAGTTGTTTTGATTTCTATTACGTGAAATCATATCCTAGTGGTTCTACGATCGTCTCTAACGGGTAATTCTTTATTTTCTCTATTATAATAAAATTTTCTATATTACATAAATTTTTCAGGCTTATTTCTTCAGTTTATACCATGAGTTTGAGCCCTGTTTTGTACCACATGATATATGAGTTGTGCTCTACGTGTTGGTATAGATATTTAATTTTTTTAGATATTACAGTGATAGACCTTTTTTAGAATGGATTTTTACCCTGCTATTTCTATAGCAATATGGATCTTGTCTTACTTCTCTCGACTCATGGATTATGTTTTTTCTAGATTTGTACGGTGCCAAGCTTATTTGTAATTCTTCGCCTCTTTCAAAACGACTTTCGAAGTTTTCACTAGCACTAGATAGGCTACGATCCACTTTCTTGAGACTGGGTATTAGTGTCGTATATGTATGATAAAGTGTTAGCTCGAGGATGGGATTAATAGTTAGAGACCCACTGTATTTATTCTTCCGGCCTATGGACTACTTAACTAGGTTGTAGTTTCATTACTTAACCTAGGGCTATGTTTCCCTACTCATGTGTCCAACGTCGACTATGGAACATAGTATGATTGGGGAAGGAGTATAAGTTTTGGCGTATCCATTATGCACTAACTCTGGAATGTAGTGAGTTTAAGAGGGGATTATACTAGTGGTTAGAGCTTAGTAGCTATCCCCTGATTTATACTGGTGGCTTTAGAGATGATTTTAGTAGGCTGATTATTCTTTGTTCTACATGAGGTGTTGCAGATGACTAGTATGTACGTGGTCACTTGGCTATAGATAGCCAGATACGGCTTTGCTAGATAGTTAGCAGTCACATATGATGATATCGTAACCTAGCCCGTTGCGAGCCTGGGAGTGAGTTGTATTGGACTAAAGCTCCATGTTTTCCCCTATATGGATATGTAATTAGCCCTTAACGAGTGCCCTCTGGGAATTTATGGAATATGTGGTGTGATTACTTGTGGCTCGGGATCGTAGTTGGGTTAGGAGAGGATGTACCTTATGACTAGGTCTTGGAAGCCATTATATGGATTCCAGTTAGCAGCTTAGACCAGTTTAGTCTATTTGGTTGACTTTATTTTGCGAGCATGCATTAATAATTTAAGAGATAACTTGATTTTGACAGAATAATAACTGAAAACTAATTTCTTATACATTATATGTATCCATGACTATGGTAGAAGTATGAAGCAATTTTCTTGCACTGCATGAATTATTTTCTTACTGGCACTCTAATTTCAGTGTATTGCCTACATAGTATCAATTGGATTTTACTGCAGTTCTGATTCGCCTATTTGGCTGGATTTGAGTTTTTCACTAAGATATGATATACAGGCTAATCCCGAGTTTTTATTTTTTCCCGGATGACTATGCCACTAGTTGGATTTTCACAATGATTTGTACGTAGGATTAGATTCCTCCACGAACCCTCTAACTATTGGTGTCTATTCTTGAGATATTGTTTCTAGGTAGGAGCTGCATCTCCAGAGTAGTATACTAGAGTAGGAGGGGTAAGTATATGAGAAAGATTCTATGGGCCTGCTTTTGGCATAGTCTTTGTACCGGGAGGGTGCGTACAGGCACTATTTATTTTTCATCACCCCTTTGCATTGCATCCCTATGTGCTTGGTTGTACTCCTGGCGACTTACAAGGGTAGTCTCATTGGGTCACTTATGTGCTGATGTGTTGGTTGCTAGCTCGGCTTTGTGGCTACTCCTCCGTGTTATTGATTACTTTCCTTGCCTTAGTTACTATTACGTTTAGTGGTTACATTCTCGGTGTTCCTATTTCTCTTATTGTTTCTTCTTTGTGTTGGTTATGTTAGACGTTCATATACTTGTCGTGTTTGGTCATGATTTTCTTGTCCAAGAATCTGTTTGTTATACCTTGATAGTGACTTTCCTTCATACTTGTTAGATGATGCTGCACATACTAATATTTCATCCTTCACCACACATACTAACTATTACTATAGTTACCCATTTTTATTGTATTACGTGCTATTTTGCTATTTTTTTTGATCTCTCTTTACGTTGCTTAACTTACTTTTTCTGGATTGGCATATAATGCCTACTAGGTACCCATTGTTTTTGGTACTCATGATACATTTATGGATCTTTTTGTGATGTAGGTCTTAGCACGAGTCATCAGAGTGAATGCCATCATGCAAGCTAGTTTGGTTCTATTTCAGGAGATACGGTGAGCAGTCAATATTCATGCTGACTGGTATTCCTTTTGTCTTCACAGCTATTCTAGTTGGAGTCTGGATAAACATTCTGTAATTTTTTCCCCGTGGTGGGTTTTTTTTATACTTTTCTGTATATAAATGCTCTACAACCATGATATCAAGTTTTGAGGAGTTATTTTCAGTTGTGTATTGTGTTCTTCTTTTACTTTTTCTTTTTATCTCCCTTATCTTTTTCTTTTGGTTCTTGGTACTGGCCCATTGCTATACGCTCTGGGACGGGGTCACAACTCAATTTTTGGGTCCTAACAAAGTAGAATCAAAGTTTTAAGTTCACTGGTGTCTCTAGCTATAGGAGCAAGTATTTGGTAGAATCCTATGGATCGGTACATAGACGTCTATATCCTATCTTCGGGAGGCTACATTACACTCTTTAGGAAAGACTCTCACTTCTTGACTCCTTATGTGCATTGTATGATTATTAGATTTCCTATCACTTCATTCGGCTCTATTTTTTCAAGATGACTAGGAAGAGGCCCTCGGTGGGTACCAGTAAGATGCTCGTGCATATTTCTAGATTTTTATTATCAGAACCAAGTGTCATAAGACTACTTTAGCAGACACATAATTTGGGAGTCACCTGGGCTTCAGGAGGATACTATCATATCAGTTTCGTGGAACGGAAGAACTCATTCAGAAGTATGAGTGGGTGTCTTGAGAGGAGAATTAGTTCAGGATGAGTTTGTTTGTTTCTAGCCATGGCCGTTGACAGTTCGGGACTATCCAACATTATTTCACCAAATAACTACACATATCCCTACATTGTATGTTGCAAGATATGGAAGGGTGTTGGACTTCTTCAGAGGATTGGTTCTTCTTCCCAATACAATGACAAGGAACTTAGTGACAACATGGTATACCCTTGGACAGATCTTCAGATAGTTGGTGTACCTTAAAGAGGCTTGCTGTAAGACCTATAGAGTTGGTGGTCAGGAAGTTTGCCGAAAAACACGGGCTAGTAGTAATCAATCTCCAGGCTGTAGAGATGAGGGTCCCAATGGTTGTTTATATGTAGAAGGTTTAGAAACGTGGCCATGGATTTCCCCTTCCCGGGGTTCTTTTATCACAATAACCTGGGCAGAGTAGCAAGAGTTTGGGTTCGCCCCATCCAGTTCTTCCTTTGAATTCTCATAATGATTCTAGTATTACCTGATTTATGAGTGAGCGGTATGATAGACAGAGATTTCGACAGCAACATCAGATCCAGTTGGAACAGTACAATCACTTTGTTTAGCTTTTTTCTCAGTCAGCAGACAGAGGTCTGGGTACTCAAAGTAGTCAGCCCATCAGGGGCGGATCTTTAGGTTTATAGGGTCATGGTAGCCAGAGAGGCTCAGTTAGTGATTCCAATTGAGACAGGGATTGTGGTTTTTCCGAGTGTGGTTAGTCAGGACATTAGGCTAGAGAATGCCCACAACAGTGGGCCAAACAATCCGCAGTGATTGCAACCTTACCTCAACAGTCAGTTAGAGCAGATGGTGGTATTAGTAGTTCTTGTTATACTTGCAAAGGGCTTGGTTTTGGGAAAAGGAGTGTCTCGGTTGTGGATTCCTTATTCAGTCTAGTCAGTAGAGTTTTCCAGTGGTTTCCCATCCTTTGGGTTGTGACCTTATGCAAAGTGTTTTGGGTGAGCTATTTTCAAGCTCTATTTATGACACAATTTTATTCTATATCCTGCCTAGTTGGCTTATGTTGACTTGGGCATGACTCTGACTTATTTCTTGCTTACTTTATTCGTGCTAGCTTGAGTGACATTACCCTTTGATGTTATTTCATAGACTGGGATAGGCCTTGCTTTTAGACCTTTTATGTGTATACTCTTATATGGTTATTCGTTGGAACCTAGTTTGTGATTCCTATTGGTGTGCTGAGTTTTTATCTTTTATCCTAGGGGTGCTTATGAATCCTTTTTATGTTGTGATCCTGTGATTCAGGGGCTGAGTTCCTTTATTTAGGTAGGCTTTATTATATCCAAGTTTAGATTTGGGTAGTTTTTTCTTGTCCTGTCCTGAGTGGTGAATATTGTTCATAGGGTTCTTTTGCTTCTCGTGTATGAGGAATGAACCTTTACTGATGGATCCTAGTGAGGGATTTCAGTCACTTAGCTAGTTTATCCTATAGATGTTGTGAGATTGCGGTGTTGGGCCTTATGTTAACAGATGTCCTTAGTGATTTTGTCTGGCATGGGAAGGTTAACCCTATTCTCCCTAGATACTGGATTGTTATATTGTGATTATATCTTAGCCATGACTGGTGTACTTCGGCAGGTTAATAGGGGTCCTTAGGCCCTTGCTGATTGAGATTGGCTTTATGTTAAGGTCAAGCAGATAGTCGTTCGGGAGTGATTATTAGTATTATGTGTTCTAGATTTTTTCATTTTTGTGTGTAGATGTCCTATTATTCTATAGTGGTTTTTTTCGACGACGAATATTTCAGTAGCTCTAGATTGTGACCGCGCTATTTGTGACTCCCATTGGTTGGTTCTAGAGAACTAGAGTGGGTAGTTTTTATAAGTAAATGAATCTCTATTTATATTCATTTTCCTTTGGTTATTAATTGATTCCAGAGAGTTATCTTGATCCTTCACCTATGATAGGTTTAAATGGTGTTTTGATTATTACATCTTGGGTTTCCTTGGTTGTGTTTACTAATGGTTAGTCTTTATGCTCGTAGACATGTAACTATTCTGTTAGGCGAAAATACTCCTTTTTGCAGGATTGAGGTCGTGGTATTATTAAGGATTTTGTACTTTAGGTTATATGCTGGATTTTTAGACTCAGTCACCTGATTCGATAATGCATGCTTGATCCTCGTGAATGGATATTATTTTGGTTTTTGTTGCGATTTCTAGTGTTTGGACAAGGGATTGGTTTACACTGGGTTTGTGTTTCTATTTGGTAATTATGTCCTTTATATGGAAGTCGAGACGATCTTGGATTTTGAGTTGTGAGTACTTAACATTATAAAATTATGAGTATTTAAAGTTCATTCTTGTTCTCTGTTTATGATGATCATCAAATTCGGGTAATTGGTTTTTGGATAATGTGATGTCTTGGTCTGTTGCACTATTTTTATATCAGACAATAACAGTTGAGTTTGCAATCATGATTTGAGGTTATTATCAGTTTGTGTGAGTAGAGTGATAGAGTACCCTGGGATGATCATTTCCTTTGAGTTTAGACGTCTTTTCTGTTTAGACCCAGTTAATTCCAGGTTGGTCGGTTGATTTCGATAATCAATCTTCAGATAATCACTATGGTTTTAGTTTTTCATCCAAAGTAAGGTTGGCTTTGTAGTCTAGGTCATCTTCCATTTGCGGTACCTGATGTTGTTAATTAGTTGGTTGGTAGCGGTTACCATTTTGTGATGTTGTTAGGTGATTTTACTCGAGGAGCTCGTAGTCTTGAGATCTCTCTTGCAGGGTTTCATTAGTTTATGACGGTACGTTATGGATAGGCATTGGTCTTTGCAGTTCCAGAGTTGATTCCTCGCGAGGCCATTGTACCAGATATTCCATACACCTGGGCATAGCAAAAATTTGCAGAGTGTCCTGCTACTTTTATGTCTGAGAGGTCTTTGCTTACATGAGATCCTAGTTGTTATTATTTCAGACAGATGCACCCGACCTACTTCTTGATTTGATGAGGATAGTAAACTACTGATTTTCCATTCACAGACTGACCGCCAGGCCGAGCAGATTATTTAGGTACCTCGTGATATATGGAAAGCTTGTTTCATAATGGTTGAGTTTGACATTTGGCCTAGATAAATCTTTATATGACAACGGTTGGTATTCTAGTATTCAGATGGTGTCATTCCTGATTTGTTTGCCGATGCTTAAACTGACAACGGGTGAAGTTCGAGCACCGCAGATTAGGTGGTATGTTGTAGCGACTCCCTATTAATGAGTGGAAGTGGGAAAGGATTACTATGTATTTTGTTTTAGACTCCCTCGTAATTTAAGGGGTCATGATTGTATATAGGTCATCA
>JBDJHY010000008.1:11050347-11061831 GCA_039654485.1 Withania somnifera | reverse complement strand
TACGGACTATGGGGTTTGGTTCTCCTACTTGTGTATAGTAGGTGCCATCATGACTCCGAGAAATCGGGTCGTGACATTTGAGAACCATTGAAATTTTGAGTATTATTGTAGGCGTATAAAGACCGAAGAGGTTATTGGTGCTATTTTTAGGATGAACAAGAGAGATTTCCTAGGCCATAGTTGTAATTTTTTTAAGAATGCATGTGGAGTGGGTTTCAAGTAGTTGAATAAATTGTTTAATGTCATTTTAAGATGAAAAAAGTACCTGAAGAATAGCAATCGACAAAAATAACTATGTTGCACAAGAACAAGGGTGATATTCAAAACTAAAACAACTATAGTGGGTATCTGTTTTAACTACTATATCATATAACAAAAGTTTGGGAAAGAGTGATATAGATGATGGTGATGGAGGTATTTATTTCAAGAACTAGTTCGAAGTCATATTGGGACAATCAATTATAGAAGTCATTCATTTATGAGGAGATTGGTGGACAGTATGAGGAAAGCAATGCAACTTGCATATGAAGTTCGTTGACCTTGAAAAGACGTAAAATAAAATTCAATGAGAGGTTATATAGAGATGTTTAGAGTTTATAGATGTACCTGACATACACTACGGTAATTAAAAATGTATAATGGGGATAAGACCCAGGAAAATATATTAGGAGGTCTATCAAATCAGTTCATTTGTGATGGAGTTGCATTGAGGATCATCTCTCAGTTCATTTCTATTTACTTTGGTGATGGATGAATCAACACTCCATATCTAAGATTAGGTGGAATGATATATGTTATTTATGGATGACATAATACTAATTAATAAGACTCTTAATGAAATTAAAACTAGGCTAAAGGTTTGGATGCATGTCTAAAGTGTTCAGATTTAGTACGACCAAACTAGATTTTAGGATTGCAAGTTTAATCTTATAACATTGGATAATGATGGAAGTTATAGGTCATCTCCAAGAGAGGATATTGCAAGTTTATTGGTTATATTATTCAAGGAAATAGAAAAAACAATGATTAAGTCACACCCAATATTAATGCAGGATGGGCGAAGTAGACGATTTTTTTCATACTCTTGTATAAGTTTTACAAAGTGGTGGTTAGAAAGACTATATTTTTGGGGTTCATGTTGGCCAGTTGAAAACTCTCATATTAAGATGATGGAAGTAGAAAAAATAAGGATGTTGAGGTAGATTTGTAGGCATATTAAGAGATAAAATTAGGTAAGATTATATTCAGAACAAGGAACGGTAACTTCTATGGTAGAACAGATGAGTAAAGCAAGATCTAGATAGTTTTGGAACATAAAAGAAATTATGCACATATCACAATAAGGAAGTGGGGAAGTGTGAGAGAATGTCTCATGATCTGAAATCCCTAAAGGGTCATGATGACAACTAATCCTCCCTGCTTTCACCATGGTAGGTAATCCTAATTCACCACTAATTCCAATAGAATAACACCTAACTTATACACCTTCCTCCCACTTTGTATGTCCTACTTTTCTTTTTGTGTCATCCCCAAAAATGTCTCATTTCTTTACATGGAAATTTCTTTAAAGTAAAATTATTGTTTTATCCTTATTGGTCCCACTTTATTATAAAAAGTAATAATCTCTTTTTTCAATAAAGGATGATTTGACAAACATTATAAAGTATTTTTTTTATTTCTTAAACTTCTTACGCGGTCAAATTAGGACATGTTAAATTGAATAGATAGAGTATTAAAAATAAACTATAAGCCAAAAATCGAAATGCTAGATAACAAGAATAATTCTAAAACAGATTCTCACTATCTGAAACAGCTAAATGCGTCCTCTCCATTTGTCGAGAGATGAAACGACAAAAAAATTAGATTTTAGAAATGCATAACCCGTATGATAAACCAAGATCCAGAAGTTTCTTATGAATGTCCCATATCCATATGAAGTTACATACGGATGTCATCATACCGATTCCCGAGATTCTATTAGACATTTACTCTTGTATCTGTGAGACTGGCGAACCTAAAACTATGAGACTAACTTTTCAAGATAATTTTTTTCAAAGAGTCTTGATTACACCTACCGTACCTCATCATGGTAGGTAAGACTAACTCACAATAAATCCCAATAGAATCAAACCTAATCTTAGAGTAATAACAAGAATATAAGTCAAAAATTGAAATGTTAGATACCAAGGACATTTTAATTCCAAGTGGTGAAATTTGTGGTAGTTATTTCAACTTTTGTGGTGAAATATAAGAATTTGATGATGGTATAGTAGCAATAATAAAGTTTCTATGGCGGGTTTGGTAAAGAAGAAGCAATTAGGTGATATTATTTTTTTTTTCAAAATCTGATGTAGCAGTGAGATGGCGAAGACGTGGAGCAAGTGTAATACACTCTCCATCATGTGACTGATTTTATGTGTGTTGGGGTGGAAATAAATTTACTTTATATAGTGTAGATGTGTAATAGATCGTCTTAATAGTGTAAGTACAGAAATGACTTTTCGGATATATTTTAGGGTGAAACCTATGACTTTTAAGGACTTGAGCAAAAACACATATTGGAGATTAGGCGATTAAGTTGACTATTTCAAATGACAACTTTTATATAATGTTAATTTTATATGAGTTTAGTTACATGCACTAGTTTTTTTTTAAAATTAAATACTTATTATATTATTTTCTTTCAGAACTATTGTAGTCTCCATTTAAACTTGAAATGACTTAAAGCTACAATACGTACTAATATAACGTATCAATATAAATATCCTTGAATTTAATTTCTTTTTTCGTATCATTCTTAGAGTTAGTAAAATAATTCTGTTATTATTAATGTATAAAAATAAATCTTAAACAGTTATGCAAGAAAACATACGTAATGAAATGTTTTGAAATAAAAAGTCATAATGCGCAAGGAACCGGGAGAAAGAAATTTATTTCTCGTTGTTTTTATTATTAATAAGAAGTGGCCGTACTTTGGCTGTGTTTGGTATGAAGGAAAATATTTTTCATCAAAAATTATTTTCTAAAAATTATTTTTTTAAAAAATAAGTGAGTTGTTTTTTTACTTATTTTAATTTTTTGTAACTAAGTAAGAAAAAATTATTCTAAATATTTACATATTGTCCAGCAAAACACTATCAGAATGAAATAGGGAGTGAGAATTAGGGGATGTCGAGGTTGGAATGATCAAGGGATTGGGGTTGGGGTGGGTAGGAGGAGAAACTAAATTTAAAATATCACTTATGCAACTTGTTTTTTATACTTCGATGAGGGAATTCATTTTCCTAGAGAAAATATTTTTCAAACATTATAACCAACCAAACATGAAAAAATTAAAAAATATATTCTGAAAATAGTTTCCTCCATACCAAACATATTCTTTATGCAACTTATTTTCTTACTCCTCCGTCTCAATTTTTTGATGTAGTTTGACTTGATACGGTGTTTAAAAAGAAAAGACTTTTGAAATATATGGTGTAAAATAATCCATAAATGTCTGTGTGACTACATATCATTTTATTAAAGGTAAAATAATATTTTAAAGTTATATTATTACTGAATATAAGATATGTTATTTTTTTAACTGATTAGAAAAGAAGACACATAAAATAAGACCGAGGAAGTATATGTTCATAGATGTATCGTACATTCTACCTCTCACTCTTCAAAAAAATAATTTAAAAATATTGATCAATCTTACTTATTTTGAAACAATCATTATAGACATTAGGTATTGGTATGGATTACTACACGTTATTCTCCTAGACCTCATTTTGTGGGAATATACTCGGTATTTTGTAGTTGAAACAATCATCATAAAAAGAAAAAAGGCCAAATTTATCCTTCTATTTTGGAAAATTGACCAACTTTGTCCTTTATCAAACTTTCGGACTAAATAATACTCATTAAAATTTTCATTTATACCCCTCCTTGGATGAAACTTCCCAAATTAGATTAGATTACCCATTTTATTTTAAAATACCCGTTGTTCAACTCGACCCATTTCCTAATTAACTCATACAAACTTTTGATGGATCACGGTATATCACAAAAATTCTTTCCCTGAATTTATGAGAAAGTAAACTACAAGGTTCATTTTTTTAATAAAATAAGAATAAATTAAGATACTATTGGCTTGCATCTGAGATCAACAGTACTTCAACAATATCAACAGTTGAATAACTTAAGCCCCCAAACTTTCTGGGGCTCACAACCCATAATGAAAAAAATCAGTAGAAGCAAATAGGTTTGGAATTATGTAATGAATTGTTTGTATGGGTTAATTAGAAAATGGGCTGGGTTGAGGTAGGTCAGATTAGTCAATGTGAATCTTAAAGGAAAAAGTTCAGAAATAGAAAATATTTAGGGCTCTATTACTAGAAAATATCCAAAGTTTTGCTCGGCTATAATCTGTCCCTACTAAAAAAGGATCAAGAACGACTCCTCAAAAAGCGACAGACTGCGCCGCTCCAAAAAGTGACAGACTAAATGACTCAGTTCGTTGTTTATTTAAATTATTTGGATAAAAGCGACGAACATCGTGGTTTGTCTGTTACTTTATTTCATGAATTTTCTACCAAAATATTTATCTATAATTTATTTTTGTTTTCAATATAAGCATCGAACTTTTACCACACTGTTCGTTATTTTTTTAATTCCTAATTTATTAAATAAAAGACGGAAAAGGTCACTTTTGTCCGTCATTTATGGTCAACCCTAATCAACTCACTAAAACAAAAAGTAACGGACTAAGAGACGCAGTCCGTTGCTTTTTATTTTACATATAGACATACAATTGGGGTCTTTTTTACCATATCCATTTACTCTCTCTTCTCTCTTTCTCTTTTCCGTTCTCTTCTCCAATTTTCGATTCTTCTCCAATTTTCGATTCTCCCTGTCGTTTTTCAACCACCACCACCGTACGTCCCTACCACGCTGATAAACACCCTTCAGTAGTCAGAATCCCCACTGTACACCAATTATTCAAGATTAGAATTTTAAATTCAACTTTATTTTGTAATTACACTTTCAAGTACATTATATTGTTAGTTTTATAGATTTGCAGGTGCTTTTAGTTATTTATTGCTGGGTGTGGATTATATTGTTAGTTTATTTCAACTTAAGGTTTGTTTAATTTTTTTCCTAACTAGTTTACTCCACTTAGTTTATATACATCGATTTTAACTTGTCTATTTTGAATCATAAATTCATTTGAACATTCTTAGTTTATAAACCTTGAATTACTATAAAAATTATTAGAAATTGTGAACTTGAATTTATGTTTAATTATTAACTTGAATCCCCGTGTACTGTGTTATGGGGCTTTTCACTTGTCTATCTACCCCTAGGGCTGCATGGCCCCTTTTTCATTGTAGTTTGGTTGGGAGGAAAATAAACTAGCGATTGAGCTTAGTAACTATCTCCCAGACTTAGCTGATGGCCTTAGGGCTAATCTAGACTACTGTTTGTTTGTGTTTGGGAAGCATGCATTATTATGAAGTTGATTTTAGGGTAAAGTTTTGAACTTACACTTAGCCAAAAAATACAACTCATAATTAGAAAAATGTAAGTTGGCTCATAGTTAGCTTGTGAATTTTAATGTTATTTTAGGTTGAACTTGTGAAGTTGAGTAGGTTGGTTGAATTTCGTAAACTTGAAGGTGATTACAAGTTAGGAAAAATATTTGAAGGTGATTACAAGTTAGGAAAAATATTTGAAGGTGATTACAAGTTAGGAAGACCATTAGCCAATGCAAATTGGTATCTTTAGCATCAACAAGTGTGATTTAATGTTAGAGATGGAAGACAAAGGTTGCAATATAATATTACGTTCAAATTTAACTAGTGTGATTTTTAAAAAGTTAGATATGAATTGAATTAGATATTTAACTAGCATAGTTATTTATATATTACGTGGATAAAAACTACTTAGAATTGTTGTTTACAGATGTCATCAGGTGGTGATGGTGACTGACAACCTCTTAGTAGAAGTGACAGGTCTACTAAGAGCAAAAAAGAAGAAGAGAATGATATTTTTTGAATTGTTTATTAAGTCTTTGTTAAGTAGTTACTAAGTTTTTGTTAATACACTGTTTGATTTGATATTGTAATGAAAATTTGTGCTTGTGGTTGCAATGAGAATGATTTGTGCACTTATTGATGCAGTCTGCTGGTGGAAAAAATGCATAAAAGTGACGGACAATGTCATTTTGGTCCGTCGCTTTCTTAATTTTTTTTCAAAAGTGCGAAGAATAGCGTCACTAAAGTCCATCGCTTTTCTTTTTTTTTTCTTAAAACCCAAAAAAGCGACAAATATTGTTGCTATTGTCTGTCACTTTCTTCTTCATCATGAAGAAAAAAGTGACAAAAAGTATCGCTTATGTCCATCGTATTTTTTTTTCAATAAAGGAACGACGTTGTCGTTGCTTTTCGCAGTAGGCTTGCCACACTGTCCGCAGCTTTTAAGAAAAAGTTGACCATTTTTAATATGCAAGTGACTGCATCGCTTTTCCGTCGACTTTGACCAAAAAAGCAACACAGTCTGTCGCTTTTTGGCGTAGTTTTTTGGATTTTTTTAGTAGTGTGCTCGCCTACAGCTTCCAATTGTATATAAGTTTTCGATATACAATTGGAAGTTGTATATGGATTGTCAGTAACATTTTTAGCTAGCTCGGCTACAACTTCCAGTTCATATTAGCTTTCCATATAATTAAGTTATATTTATGATGTCAGTTACAAGAATATCCAGACTTGTATATGAAAAGATAAAAATCAAAAACTATATACAACTTAAATTGTAGCTGAAAATCAAAGACTATATACAATTTAAGTTGTAGCCGAACAACTAATATATATAACCAGTTGTAGTGGAGCAAAAACCAAACTTTGACTATTTTTGCTATTTTTTACAATTTTATAGAACATGGTTATTTTTCATAATTTAGAGCTTATGTTTGCTATTTTATGCACTTTTTTCTATCTTAAAAGAAAATGGGTAATTTAATCTAATTTGAGATTTTTATCCAAGAAAGAGTATAGATGAAAATTTTAGTAATGAGGATATATTTAGTACAATGTTTGGCGAAGAAAAAAATGGCTAATTTTCCAAAGCAAAGGGGGTAAATTTAGCTTTTTTTCCTTACAAAAAAGTTTTTTTTTCTTCTTTTGAGCTCTTTTATTAATTAGAGGGCATTTCTTAATCGAAAACTTAATAATAAGAATATCTTTGAACAAAAAACATAAAAACAAAACAAACTATAAAGTCTAACTCATTTTAATAGTTTAAGAATATATTTAGCATTTTTCTTATTCTAAGAATGGAAGATACTTAAGATGAGGAACGAATACCAAAAGCAGACAAGAAAAGGCTACTTTCGGTTTAGCCTGATCATATGACCTTCCATGCCTATCATATCTGAAATTTTCCAACAGTCAAGTCGCGTGGGCAATGATATGGTAATAATATGGTCTACTAATTAAAATAGTCTTCACATTTTCCTACATTTGCTGCTATTAATGCTCGTAATCATTTACATACAAAGGTCCACAAAAGTTGGAAAAAATTAATCAACTTCTAATTATGCACAAACGTCAAGTATTGAAAACAATTTTCTTATTTTTTTCTCTTTTTAAATTGAAAATTTATTAAAAAAATACTTTTTTTATTTTCATAAAATACGAATAAACTGATACATTCCATTCTTTTGAAATTTTACTTATAAAATTATATTAATTATACTATTATTATTAGATACACAAAAAAATTTAAAAGCTTTTACACATGATTGTACTTAATTTTAACACGTAATGCCTTATTTTCCTTGTCTTAATTATGTGTTTTACTTATTAAATGATATCCTTTCATCTTAATATATTTGTCATTCTTATTTAGAAATATCACAAAATAGTCTTTGTTCACCTGACCTATTTTAATATTAAAAATAAATATTTTATTCTAATTGTCTATTTTAGTAAATCTAGAATTTTTTAAATATTTTTTCACCTATTATCCTTAATATATTAAATAACAAAACAAAATAACAGTAATAATAGTCAAATTTAAATTTTCAAGGATCAATAATAAAATTAGTTTACTATCATATACCTCTAATTAACTAGAGTTTTTTTAATGGTGTATCCGAACAACTGTTATTGTACAATAAACTTATGTAGCTATATAATATAAAGGGTGAATGAAAAAACGTCAGTAGAACTCTTTTGAATTTTTAAATTGAATAAATAAAATGAGAAATTTATTTTAAATACTGAATCTAGTAATATTATAAAGCAAAGGACGTAATCTCACCGTTTGCTTTTACTTATCCATTTTAAAAAATTATTTTTATTTTTACTTGTGCATGTTAAATTCTATAGAGAAAAGCACTTTTTCTTTCTATTTTATCTTAGTATTAACTACTCATTTTAGATTAATTAATAAATTTATTAACGATTATACCCAATTAGTATGAATATTATGATGAAATATGCATTTAATTTATTATTTTTTATCAGATATACAAAGTTCATTGTGAACAAGTAGGTAAAATTGAATGAACGGACTAACACATCATCCTCTTCATTTCAGTTATATATATTTTAGTAATCATTCAAAGAGTTAAATAATATATTTTTATTATATTATTTTTAAATATTTTAAATTATTAATATTCATCGCATAAAATTAAAATTCTACATCAAATATTATCAAACATTAATTATTTTAATCTTATACCTCAAACCAAATCATATTAATCGAAATAAAGCATTATGCAGTTATTTTTTTGATAACTTGATAATTGTTATAAAATAAAATACGATACAAAACCAAAATTTTTAAAAGTGGAAAGTTTCTATATATGAAAAGTTACTATTTTTGAAAACTTTCTAAAAGGAGAATTCTCTCAAATTGAAAGAAAAATTAAACCTAAAAAAAAGTCAACCTTTCCTATTTATAGCCACCATGGTTGGTGACACATGTCATTACAAGCCATTAGTCACCAACTATGTTGCCACATGGCTAAACATAAGGCTTAGTCACTAAGCCTTATTTTTAGCCACGTGGACATGCCCATAGGCTTCCAAAATTTGGCCACATGGAAATATATAATATTTCCAACAAAAACTATAGCTTTTAGACCAAAAACTAGTTTTTAAAATTTACCAAAAGTTTAAAACTTATCCAAGCTTTTATATTTTATATAAAAAAATTAAATTTATTACTCCAACTACATGTCAAGGAGATTGTTCGTCCAATATAGAAAGATTATATTAAAGAATGAAGCGGCTCCAGTGGTCTTCCCCTCCATTCCTCCAATCCCCTCTTGATTTGCGACATGTGGCATTAGTTACATATATGGCTTAAATTTTTAACTTAATTGCTGGTTATAAACAGAGTCCTATAAACAATTAGATTTAGCTCTAATATTTTGATTAAAAATTTAATGTAATTGTATTCGTTAAACTGTCTTATTCTTGGTTTTTAATTAACTTTTAAGGTTTTTAATATTAAATTTTATTTATTTTAAAATTATGAAATTATATCTAGTAGTTATCATAATTTTAATAAAGTTTTAATATAAATTTATGTTCTCCGTAAAAAATATCGAATTCAAATAAATCTAATACCTTTATTGGATCCACCCTTTTTTTGAAGATCATGCGTAAAGAACAACTTTGGTGATATGTGCTTTGTTCGATCTCCTTTGATGAAGCCTTATTTCAATTGGGCTATGCATGCAGCATTGTCTTCATAAAGGACTGTGGCTTCCTTGATATCATCGTTCAGGCTGCATCTTTCCTGGATGGAATGTATCATCGATCTCAACCACACACATTCTCTACTTACTTTATGATTAGTGATTATCTCAGCATGATTTGAAGAAGTAGCAACAACAGACTGCTTCATAGATCGCCATAACATAGCGGTTCATCCAAACGTGAATACATAGCCTGTCTGAGATCGAGCTTTATGTGAATTCGATAGATAACCAACAAGATCTGCATAATATCTGTTAGAGTAAAATAGACCCATATCAATTAAGGTACTGTAGTACATGTTTGACTCTATTCCAATGTCTTCGCTTAGGGGAAGAACTATACCTTGCTAGCAAATTAACAGAAAATGCTATATCCGGCCTTGTTGCATTAGCAAGGTACACAAGTGCACCAATTGTACTAAGATATGGTACTTCAGGACCAAGAGGTTCTTCATTTTCTTTTTGAGGTCGGAATAGATATTTATTCACATCAAGTGATCGAATGACTATTGGAGTACTTAAGGGATGTGCTTTGTCCATGTAAAATTTTAAGATTTTTTTAGTGTAGGCAGATTGATAGATGAAGATACCGTCTGCTAAATGTTCAATTTGCAGACCAAGACAAAGTTTCATCTCTCCAAGATCCTTCATCTCAAACTCTTTTTAAATATTCAATCGCCCTTTGGACCTCTTTTGGAGTTCCAATGAGGTTTATGTCATCGACGTAAAGGACTAGTATAACGAAGCCTGACATTGTTTTCTTAATAAAAATACAAGGACAAATGACATCATTTATGTAATCTTCATTTATCAAGTACTCACTGAGGCGATTATACCACATACGACCTGGTTGTTTTAGACCATACAATGATCTTTGTAATTTGATTGAGAACATACTCCGAGACTTTGAACAAAATACTTCAGGTAATTTAAAACCTTC
Source organism: Withania somnifera (assembly GCA_039654485.1). Classification (NCBI taxonomy): domain Eukaryota; kingdom Viridiplantae; phylum Streptophyta; class Magnoliopsida; order Solanales; family Solanaceae; genus Withania; species Withania somnifera. The sequence goes on along the minus strand of JBDJHY010000008.1, from coordinate 11,051,137 downwards.
TGGGATTCTCATGTAAATCTCATTATCAAGTGAGCCATAAAGGTATGCTCTAACTACATCCATGAGATGTATCTCAAGATTCTCTTTTACAGCTAAACTGATAACATATCAAAATGTTATTGCATCGATAACCGGTGAATAGGTTTCCTTATACTCGACACCAGATCTTTTAGATAATCCTTGAGCAACTAGGCGAGCCTTGTATCTTACAATCTCATTTCTCTTATTTCTTTTTCGTACAAAGACCCATTTATAGTCAATAGGTTTTACGCCATCCGGGTTTTGGACTACAGGTTCAAAAACCTCACTTTTAGCAAGTGACTTCAATTCTGACTGAATTGCCTCTTGTCATTTTGGCCAATCATATCTTTGTCGACATTCCTCGACAGATTGAGGTTCAAGATCCTCACTATCGTTCATAATATTAAGTTCAATATTATATGCAAAAACATTATCCATCATTATTTTTAAACGATCTAAATTTATTCCATTACCGGTATAACTTATAGAAAGCTCTTCATTTACTTGAGTCTCAAGTTCACTGATTTCTGCAGGAATATCAGACCTCGAACTTCTTCAGGAGATTCTTTCTCAGTGTCATTTTGATCATTTTTCGAGCTCTTTTTTCTAGGATTCTTATTCTTTGAACCCAGTGGCCTACCACGCTTCAAGTGTTTTTGGGATTCAGAAGCTATGACACTAGTAGATGGTCTTTCTGGAATATTAATTCGAACAGGCACATTCGCTGCCGGGATATGTGACTCTGTTATTCTTTTCAAATGAGTAAATA
>JBDJHY010000008.1:11033268-11050247 GCA_039654485.1 Withania somnifera | reverse complement strand
TGTATTGTATAGTTTCTATATTTGTTCTTCTATATTAGTGGTTCGTTTGACATTGACATCGGGTCTTGGGTGTATTCCCAACTTTATTACCATCTCTTTTCATATTCTTCTTTTTTTACTGTAGTAGTCCTCCGCTTTGGCTCCGGACTACAGGGCTTGGTTTTTCTACTGGGATATAGTAGGTGCCATCATGACTTGAGAAATCGGGTCGTGAAATGAGGTTATTGGTGTTATTTATAGGATGAGAAGGGAAGAATGACCAATCTATACGAGTTACCATTAAAATTTTAGAAGGCGCAGGAAAAGTGGGTTTAAAGTGGCTGACTGGTATAACTTCGTTTTTAAGAAGGCCAAAATGCTAAGAATGGAGGTAGACCAGAAGATTCCGTCATACACAAACAACGACGACATTCAAAACTACAATAAGTGTAAAAAATAAAGTTATTATGCCAGAATATAAAATTTTGAGAAAGAGGGGTAAAGATGAGGGTGAGGAGGAATGTGTATACTTTCAGATTCATTACAGATTCATGTTGCACTATAAAAACCATTCATTTTATGAGGAGGCTAGTGGACAAAAGTAGGGAGAGAGAAAAAGGGACTTATATACGGTATTCATTAACCTAGAAAAAACATACAACAAAGTCCAATAAAAGGTTCTATGGAGATTCTTAGAGTTTAGAGGTGACCGGTCGAAATACTAGGACGATTAAGGACATGTACGATGGATCCAAGACCTGATAAAGACAATGTGCTCAGTTATGATGGAGTTGCATCAGGAATCAACTCCTAGTCCATTTCTATTTGCTATGGTGATGGATGGATTAACATGCCATATACAAGATGAGGTGCCATGATGTATGTTAAATGACATAATACTAATTGATAAGACTCAAAATAGAGTTCATCTAGATTAGAGGTTCAGAGGCAGGTCTAAAGGGTTCAAATTTAGCAGGATCAAACTTGATTTTTGAAATGTAAATTCAGTGTTACAATGTTAGAGGTTGCATAGAAGTGAGGCTTGACTTATAAGTTATCCCCAAGAGAGAATGGTTTAAGTATTTTGATTTTATTATTCAAGGAAATAAGGAGATCAATGATAAAGTCATACCTCCTATTGGAAGCTTGTCATCCTAGTTTTGTGTGATAAGAATATACCTTCAAAGCTTACACTAAGTTTTTAAAAAGTGGTTATTAGTGAGCCCATGATGTTAGGGATAGAGTGTTGGTCAATTAAGAACTCTTATGTTAAGAAGATAGGGGTAGAAAAATGGGGATATTGATATAAATGTGTGGATATACTAAGAGAAACAAGATTAGGAAGGAGGATATCCAGGATAAGGTTAGGGTGGTTTTCATGGTTGATAAGAAGGAGGGTACGAGACTGAAATGGTTCGAATATGTGAAGAGGAAAGATGCAAATATCCTAATGAGGAAGTGCGCAAGTGTGAGAGATTAGATATTATAGGCTTCAGGAGAGTTAGAGGTAGAATAAACGAGCATTGAAAAGACGTGATTAGTTAGGATATGACACTTCTCGAACTTACTATTTAGTGATATGACCTTAGCTAGAAAGTTATTAAGATTGCAAATTTAGATTGTAGGTTAGTAAGAAGTTGAGTGTTGTCTTGTTGTCCAGTGAGATAAGGTTCTCCTTGCATTCCAATTGTATTAACACCATTTTTGTAGTTTTTGCACCCCCAATTTTTGCTACTACATATTGTACGTTTTAGCTATCATTTATTTTTTTGTGGTTATAGCTTCTTTTCTATGTATGCTTTAGAATGTTTCCCCTATTGTGTGTGATGTCTTCGTTACTTTTGTTTTTTTCTTTTAATTTTTTTTTAATTTTTAAGATACTTTATCCTTCTCCAAACTCACCTAAACAATTTTACTCAATATGATACTATTATTTTGTATTAGTGTAAAGATTTTACACTAGAAACTTATCTAAATAATAACTAGAATTTCTTCCACAGAAGGTAAAATTAGTAAATATGAAAAACGAAACAATTTAGTTGATGTAAGAAACCCAAGTCTATTGATAACCTAAAAGTTCTCCGCACTAACATTTCGAAATACACAGCCTCTTATAGTCACGTCTAAAGTTGAATAGATGAAAATCATTTTTGTATATGTTATTTTTAGATTTTTAGGTGTAAATAATTTTATTTATAAACAATTACTAAACCAGTTTACCTTCAAGTTAGGGGTATGAATAGGAAACATAGAGTGGAAGAGAATTAAAGTCAAAAGTCCAAGGGCTGGTTTTCTCTTTTGATAAGGAAGTAAGGGCTCATCTGGAGTGTATAAAAATAATGTAAATGTGATGTATTATTAGTGCTTGTATTGATAATATTTGTATTAATTATATTTGTATTAGTTATAATATAAAATTTCTTATACATTTTTTGGTCATATGGTTTATTAAATATAATATAGCATTGCACAATTTATATATAAAAAAATTTATTTATAAAAATATCCTCCACAGTATGATGAAAAGGATGTGAAAAAAGTTTTGAGGGGCAATTGTATTTTTAACCATGTTAATGCATGCATTAGAACCCGTTGCTTACTAATACCATTGATTTCTAGTTAGTATTTATACACTCCTTAATACAAAATAGAGTGTACAACTTAGTACAAAATAGTGTATAACTAATGCCTGTGTTAGTTTTATATAGGTTTAGAAAGTAAACCATTCAAGATGCTAATAATATACAAAACATTTTTTAATACACTCTACCAAATGACCCCTAAATAAGGAGATGTTCAATGTCCCTTTGTCCATGTTTTTTTTTTTTTTGGAATATTATTCTGCAAAATTATTTGGGCATAGAATTATTATAAAATTTTGAAACTTGAATATTTAAAGAAAAAAAAACTAATTTCCAAATTATTCATGGAACTTCAAAAAAGCTTCAAATTATATTCATATAAAAATATAGTTTTAATTTTCAAATACAATTTTCAACTTTTTTCTAAATTTCACAATTTTATACCCAAGAGCCCAATTAGTCTGTCTCACCAAATCAAGAAGAAACAATAGCGAAAAGCCGAAAAACTTATGTCAATTTCAAAATAGCATGCTATCAGGGTTGGATATTGAGTAAATGAAAAGGATGGTTGGAAAATTAAGTTGAATGGATTTTGTACCACATTGGTAGAATAGAGGAAAATGTAACACTTTATATATGAAAGTGTTACTTGTAGGTATGTAAATTGTTAATAAATCTATACTCCGTGGTACACCCTCACGTGCGTACGCGCAGGGGGTGCAAATCCAAGGTTGTGCGGAAGCCAAATTAGCTTTACTCGTGTATAGGCGCGACCTGCGGACACGAACCAAAATGAGGGGCCTGATCACATTGCATTCTTGAGTCATGCAGAATTAATTGAATCCATCTCAAAAGTTTCTTGAGAAGGTCCTTCTCCATCAAAAGATACCATAATTTCTGAAATACTTTTCTTATTTCTTGTTGTGTTCATCTATGCCTTTCCAGTTCGTTTGTGAGGTTGTTTCAGTGCAAAACAGGCTTAGCCTTTTCATTGTATCCTGGAAAACAGACGTTATAAAACCTCTAGCACTATCGTTGAGGGGCAAATCTGTTTTAAGAAAATTGTGTTGAACACAATCCTCGAAAGTTCTTTTACTGTTTTTTCTCTTGTTTGTCTCTCTGGTGTTAACAATCAGTATATGATCAAAATGGCATATCAGTAATTGATGAGGTAAGATAAAAATTCGTTTACAACGAATGTTCATATTAAATCACATTAACGTTTTTACGAAATAATGCATATTAATTATGACTAATTCACAAAACTCTAAGGAAAAAAATAATTAAATATATTCTTAAATTACTCAAAATGGATTAATTTTACTTTCAGGATATATTTCTGGCTGAAAAATATCTTTATTATTATGATTAATAATAACATAAATAACTTACTTCAAAAATTACTTTTTCTGGAATTTCAAAAAAAGACATAAAAATAACTATCAGGTTATGTTTCTGACTGAAAAATATCTTTATCATTATAATTTTTGACTCAAAATTTATCCTCCAGCTAGCAAACTAGATCAAATAACAAATATATCATTCTTTCCAATGATTGTTCCAATGCAAGAAAATCTGATCCAATTTTGCCCTTGAATTATGCATAATAAGACAATTTTGCCCTCCATCTAAAGTTCGGACAAATGCTCTTTTAAAGGCCAGAGCAACAACATATCTCGGAGATTATGAGATTAGTTTAATAATTTTAAATGACAATTTTTATATAATGGTGATTTTAAGTTATATGAATTTTAATTACCTGTACTAATTTTTTAATTAAATATTTATTCTATTCTTTCCTTGTGGCTTTTATTTAAACTTGCAGTGACTTAAAATTAACACAAGCAATATAACGTATCAAAGTATAATTGAATTTATGATTTTTTATCTTACCTTTTAGTTTAATAAAGTAAATCCATTATTGTTAATATAGAAAAATAAGTTTTAAATAATTATGGGAAAAATATACGTGATACAATAAACCTAATTCATTTCAAATAGTTTTTAAGTATATACATATTTGACCTTTTCCCTATTCTAAGAAAGGAAGATATGCTGATGAGGAACGAATATGAAAGCAGACAAGAAAAGGCTACTTTCGGTTAGGCTGATCATATGACCTTCCATGCCTATCATATCTGTAATTTTTCTAACAGTCAAGTCCTGTGGGCAATGATTTGGTAATAATATGGTCTACTAATTAATTAGACTTCACATTTTCCTACATTTGCTTCTATTAATGCTCCTAATCATTCACTCCCAAAGGTCGAAAAAATTAATCAACTTTAATAATAAAAAACCTTAAGGATAGAAAACAATCTCTTTTTTTTTTCTGGTTGAGAATCTATAAAAAAAAAAAAATTATTTTTTATCTTCATAAAACATAGATAAAATTGATATACATATCACTCTATTAAAATTTTTCTTAGAAATTATAATAAATACGTTATTATTATTGAATAAACAGACAATTTAAAAAGCTTTTACACAATCAATGTATTTAATTTTAACGCATAATACATTAATTTCCTCATTTTATTTACCTGTTTTGCTTGTTATTTGGAGGATTAAATGATATTACTTTTTTCTCAAACATACTTGTCATTTTTATTAAAGAATATCGGTCTCCAAATATTTTTTTTGTTCATTTTACTTGGTTTCATATTAAAAATAAATATTTTTATTTAGTTGTCTATATTACTAATTCAAAAGAGTTTTATTATTCTTTTACATATTATTCTTAGGCTATATTAAACAACTACACAAAGTAGTAGTAGTTTTAGATTTTCAAGCATCATTACTGAGGTTAGTTTATTAAAATATACCTCTAACTAGAGTTATTTTAAGAGGTATGTTAGGTCAACATCACATACATGAATATTATTACTGAGACAATAACTTCTATATAAAATGTTAAATTGAATCGAAAACGGGCGAAGGTGACAAGTAATATGAAATAAAAGGAGTTTGTTCAAGTTGACTTGTCATAAGAAAAACTTATATTAGGAATATATTTGACTAAACTAACTTTATTAATAATATTTTGAAACTCTAATTAGACCACTAACTACTTTATATTGTTATTAAATACTAATAGAAAAAGAAAAAATTAATGATAGAACTCTTTTAATTCTCTAAATTAGATAAGTACAATAAATATTTGTTTTTAATATAGAAGTCAGGCAATATAACATAAAACGAATGCTCTGTTCGTTTGCTTTTATTTATCTACTATACAAAAATTAAAATTTATTTTACTTTTCTGTAAATTATCTAGTGAAAACACTTTCTTTGTATCTATTTTACCTTAGCACTTGCGACTCATTTCAAATCAATACTCACATCTATTAAAGGCTATACACCAATTAATATAAATATTGTGATCGAGGAAATATGCATTTTATTTATTATTTTTTAAGAAATATATATATTTTATTGTGAACAACTAAAAGTGAACGGATGAATTAATTAATATATTAGTATTCTCTTTCGTTGATATGTGTTTTAGTTATCATTTGGAGAATTATATTACATGATATATTTTCTTATCATTTTAATTTTTTTCAAATACTTTGAATTATTAAATACTATTATTTATAATATTTTTTTTATGTAATTTTAAAATTTAATTTAAGAAAATTTAATTTTTAAATCACATATTATTAAATATTAATTAATTTAATTCTGATACTCCAAATCAAATCATATAAATTAAGACAAAAAAGTCTGTAGTTATTTTTGAGATTACTTGATAATGCAAATATTCTTTTACAATGTGATAAGAGTTAAAATACAAACAATAACCTTGACTAGTACCCACCCACGCAATACACGATTACAACATAAATAAAATACAAAAAGAAGAGAAAAAGAAAAATGCGGACACAACTTTAGAGGTCCAGATAAATCCGTTTGTCCCCTAAAGTTTACATTTATGTTCATTAATGCTCCTGGGCGCTGTAGTTGCCATCTTTTTCTCTTTAGTCCAACTTTGAACTTATTTTTATTCCTGTATTTCCATAGTTTAATTGGTTAATTATTTAAATTTTTATTTTATTGATCAAAGTTTGATTTTCTATTTTATAATTATTTTTGACTCAATTCGATTTAGAAAATAAAAAAAAAAAATTCTCCTCGTTTAAATATCTTCGTTGTATCTCATCTAAATGTAGATGTATGTCAAAATTTAAAATCTATATATTTAGTTTTTTTATATTATTAAAATTTTTAATTAATAATATTATTAGTAAAATATTTTTAAAATAATATAAAATTAAAATTAAAATTATTAAGTTCTTGTTGAATCAATAGCTCCGTTACTCTAGTGATCTACAAGTAGCTCTGTTCCTGCTACTCCTGTGATATACCACTACTTTATAAGTTCACCTCCTTCCCTCATTTTGAAAAATCTTCCCTATACTACTCCCTCTTCCATCATTTTCCATAGGACTTATGCAATACTATTATACTAGCTTATTAATTTCCACTTCTCTTCTTACTTAATTATTTCCGTCATCTTCTTGGCCCTAAAACAATGAAGTCCATAGATCTTTTTTGTGCTTCTCCTGCTTCCACAGCCATATGTTCAAGCGTGGACCAGCTTACTATGGTCCGTCATGGCATAAGGCATCAAGTTGATCGTAAAATCGATCGATTAGGTGACCGTACTACACCAAAATCTAGAACTCCAATCCCATGTTCTTCTCATCAACTTCCATTTGATCCCAAAAATTACTACCACCATCAAAAAGATCGAAAGAGGCACGAAGAAATATTACGTCGAAAAAGCTCAGCTGATGTAACTGACTTAGGCGGTTCCTCTAGGTACTTGTTAAGTGATAGTACTCCATTCATAGATTTCTTATCATCATCTGATAAGTGTTCTTCAGGAGATGCAAAAACTTTGGTTCCTAGCAAACCTTTAAGGGCTAAAAGTACTAATGAACGACTCATGTATCGATCTTCGTCGACTCGTTCGCTCGAATCACCAGTCTATAAACCTTCACCAGCTTACTCAAATGATTTGTGTGTCTATAAATCAACTGGTTCATGCCCCCGTGAACAGGTTTGTTACTTTCTTAACTTGTTGCCAAGGATGTTATTTAGGATTAAGTTAATACAGTTATACACGAGTAGTGTAATTTTTATCACATGATTAGTATATAGTAATTAATAGCAGGTTCATTACTTTTTCTTTAAGGTTACAAATTACTTATGTACTTATAGTAGAAGAATTACCTACCTACTTTAGACCATCAGTGCCTAGTATTCAAAAGATTTGACCGTAACTATCTTATAAGTAACTTGTAATTTAGATTGAAAATTAGTGTATAAATATAAATTTTGTTATTTGCATGTTTTTTACAGGTTGTGGAATTGAGGGTATCGATCCATTGCAAAGGTTGTGAAGGGAAAGTAAGAAAACATATCTCCAGAATGGAAGGCAAGTTGCTATATAGTACTACTGTCAATTATGTTAATTACTATAGTTAGTTTAGTATTAATTATGGATATGCTATATATATCCAATTAACATAAAGTAATATTTTCGGATTAAATCGTGCAGGAGTGAAATCATTTAATATAGATTTGGCTTCAAAGAAAGTTATAGTCATCGGCGATGTGACACCACTTGGAGTACTGGCAAGTATTTCGAAAGTGAAAAATGCACAATTTTGGCCATCTCCAGCAACTTCTTCGTCTTCGTCGTCGTCATCATCATCCTCGTCCTCTCGTCCTCTCCAATGGTCTAAAGAAATTAACTGTTAAATTAATGATGTAATACTATTAGTTAGTTTTGGAATATCCTATAGCGGATGAGTGTGCTTTTTTACTTTTTGTTTTTTGGGTTTAAATTAATGACTAACATTTCAAAATTAGTCGTTAATATCGTGTATTTCTTACATAATTTTATGTGGTGGACTTGTAAATATTGTGTTGTTTTGCTTACGGTGCTTCTATCTTTTTAATTAAATGTTTATATTAAAAAGAATAGAAAGTTAAAAAAAGTGAGTTTGGTTTTCTTGTGTTCTGTAGTGATAATTTCTTAGAACAAACAAAAAGAATTCAGTCTTTGAATATTTCTTTCTTTTTTCTCTTACTTTTCTATGGTTGAAAATTTTGTTAATAAAGCTGGCATGTTTGTCTTTAGGAATGTCCTGTTTTGTTTACAGCTTTCCAGATCACTCATTTTACGATTGTCGAGCAGTTGCTGAACATTTGACCAGGATATATGAAGACTCAAAATTTTGAACCACCTGATGAATTTGAAAGGAACAAAAAAAGTTAAAAATTAAGGTCAGTATGTGAAACAATCTTTTACCCATAAGCGGGTGTTTGACTGTCGGTAAGAATCATACTTATACTAGTATTGGCAATGCAAAAATTAATAATTTATGTATGATTTAATTATTCATATATTAGTTACTCATGTATCGATTGGTATATTTTTCAGCCTTTTTTGATATTGTAAACTTGTAACCAAATACTGTATTTAATGTGCTGAATTTCTATTTATAACAATGTTAATACTAAACATGATATTAGTTATACTAATTTTAATACATGAATAGTTTACATCTTAACCAATAACTAAACAACCCATAAGAGCTTTAAGTTTGTATGTACAAATAGAGTAAAAGTTATTTATACAATTAAGTCAATTAAAAGATAATTATATTGCAGGAAACTCTGTTTAGTAACATTAATTTGAAAATACAAAATAAATGATAAATAACTTGTTATAAATATATCGCTTATGTAAAAACCTTAATTATATACTATGCAAAAAATTATTTATAGGGGTAAGAATGCTTATGCAACATTCTTCTCTTTTTCACTTGTGAAGTTACACTAAATATATATGTGATTGTTGCTACATTACTGAATTTTACTTGTGATATATATAGTAGGTTTCTTATTATTTTTGTCTAATTTGAATAAATGTCTGCAAAAAAGTTGTCATCTAACATATAATTTGATCTGTCTAAATATTTTCTTTTCTCTATCCGTGCTTAAAACGTCAACTCACAAACATAATTATTGTGCCTTCAACTCATGAGGATTGATATGATAGCAGAAATGCAACTGGAGATGCATGTATGACTCTGAGAACATATTATTATCACTCAGAAGAAACGCACGCGATGCCAAATGATGGTTCACGCTTTGGAAAAGAAAAAAAAAACACGTCCAAATTATAAGTTTTTTTTTAAAGCATCGATGATGTTCATCAGTGAAAGTGGTGTGGGTTAATTGTTGTCTAATTGTCTAATAATGTGTCACGGTGAAACTCAAAAATTATTTCTCATGTTCAAATGTGTAATAAAATTTAGGTTATACTTTTATTTATTTTTGTGAATGCTTTCATATAACCGTTTACTGTTAAAAAAATTAATGTTACACACATATATGTTCCAATTTCAAGTGCATAGTAATAGCTTCAATTCAATCATTGGAATAGTGATTTGACCTATCCACTACATGCTCATAGCCTCATATGCATAAATGATATTTATTGCCTAGATTTGACTTACTAACTACAAGTGAGATGTAGAAACATATTCATTGCTTGGTATCATATGTGTTGCACCTCACGCCTCGTAGTCTTAATTCGCTTTGCCTATGTGTGCAAAGATTCAATTCCTTTCCATTCTAATTAGTATATTTAACGAGTCATTATAAAAAAAAAAAAAAAGAAAAAAGAGGCAGCTCGATGAACTAAAACTTTCGATATATATATATATATATGCGGAGGTTCAGGAAAAACTCAAATTACAACGGTTAATTTTACGCAACTTACCTACATTTCTATAAGAAGCTTTTTCAACGACTTGAATCTATGACCTTCTAGTCAGAGAAAGCAATTTTTTTAGTTAGTCTAAGGCTCTCTTCAATATTTAATGAGATTGGACTAAATTAAAGTTGTTATATACCATGTTCAATTGTGTAATCATCATATTTAGAATAAACCTGTCCATGGACTGGCCCAGTCTGGTCCAGTCCCAAAAAAATTTGGTCCAGCCGGTTACTGGTCCGGGCTAAGCTTTTTTGGGCTGGTCCCAAATGGGCCTAGCCAATTCGGGTTGAAATATTTGATCCGGACCTACCCGACCCATGTGAACAGTATCCAGTCCGATCCACTATGAATAGTGATTTCGTTTTTAAAAAAAAATTAAACTTAATTCATACAAATATTTATATAGTTTAAAAATTAGTACGGCTATACAAGAGTGATTAATAATATTTACATATATACTAAATATATATATTATATACTAACGATATACACAAAATATACTGGAGGTATATACTATATTCTATATTATATATATATATATATATACATATTTTACTCAATTGATGAACAAGATCTATACATCTCGATCAAAAAGAATTAAGCGAAAATGAAAGAATCGAAAGTAATCGATAGATTTCTCTAAACAAACGAAAGATGAAACATAAATCATGTCTTAACTAACCCCTCTCGAGGACTTTCTTAAAGAGGAAACTCATGTAAATACCATGAAATAAGGTTTGATCCTATTCATGGAGATTCTGTAACTATTTCAAAAATAAAAAGTTCGACATAATTGTGATTTTCTTTTGGAAATATGAAGCATTACTAATTCATGATCTGGCATGTATAGAATGAAAACCCCATTCTCGATTCTACGAGATTTTTTATGAAAGCCTTTCATTTGCTTCTCTTCGATGGAAGTTTGATTTTTCCAAAATGTATCTTAATTTTAGGCCAAATTCTTCTTCTGATGATCGATTCAACCTCTGATAAAAAAATATACCTTGGTTACATTTCACCTCTTCAACAAGTTTAGTAATGAGCATAACGACCCTATTGTTCCGATGGAGAGAAGAACCTACGATTAGCTTTTCGAAAAAATTTCAAACTAACAATTTCAACAAAATCTTTTAATTTCTTATTTTACTATGTTCAACTCTATGTATTCCTCCGTAGAGTCCATTCAATGTACAGAAATGGTTATAACAGAATTTCTTTTATTCGTAGTAATAACTAATCTAGAGGGAATATTTTTATGCAATGCTAACGATTTAATAACTATCTTTGTATCCGCAGAATATTTCAGTTTATGTTCCTATCTATCATCTAGTTATACGAAGAAAGATGTATGGTCTAATGAGGCCATTATGAAATATTTACTCATGGGTATGACAAGCTCTTTTATTCTGGTTCATGGTTTCTCTTGTCTATGTGGTCCAGTCGGGGGAGAGATTGAGCTTCAATAAATAATAAACGGTCTTATCAATACACAAATATATAACTCTCCAACAATTTCAATTGCGCTCATATTCATTACCGTTGGAATTGGGTTCAAGCTTTCCCCAGCTCTTTCATCAATGGACTCCTGAATGCTTCGTTTGAGAAATTCCTACCTCTCTATCTATCTCTGAGGTGTTTGAATATTTCAAAACTCAATGGACATGTAGAAGAGAAATGCTATCCCTACTCGGACCAAGAAAAAAACTTTTACTTGTTCAAATAACAATCAAGGTGAAGCAGGGTCAGGAACGACGAATCTCTTTATGATAAATAAATTCATTTTTCAAGTTCGTTATTATGGGTAGTTCCTACAAAGGATCAGACTAATGAAGTATACAATACTTGAATTCTTGATGTAGATGCTACATAGTTGATTGTCATCCTTTAGATACTATTAGTGTCATAAGAGCATCCGTCGAGAAAAGAATCACCCTAAGATGATCGTCTCGCAGCTATTGAGAACGAATTAAATCAGATGGTTCTATTTCTCAATATTTTTGACTTTTTCCTACGATATCGAGGTTGAAAAGATTGTAAGAATCAGTCATTCACAACCACTGATGAAAGACTCCTGGAAAGTTAAGGATTAGTAATCTTTTTTCAAAATCGAATAAATTCAGTCTTATTTATATGCGAGGAAGGTAATAAAAAAAATAAGAAAAATGATTTCTTCTTTCTTTTATCACTTAGGAGACCTGTGAGATAAAAGTCTCATGCACAACTTTGAATGAGAAAAATAAGCGAGGAATCCTCTTTTCGACTCTGACTCTCTTACTCCATTCGTTGCTTTTCTTTATGTTACTTCAAATGTAGCTACTTTAGCTTCAACCACTAGGCTGTAAAGTCACGGGATTGATTGAATAATTGGTTTATATGGATCCTTTCTATGTGAAAGTATAGAAAAAAATGACATACCAAAAATTGACAAGGTAAATTTGTTATTTATTCATCAAAAGAAACATCCCTTTTGAAGCTAGAATTTATTTTCCTTGATACCTAACATAATGCATGAAAGTATCCTTAAATATCCATATACCTTTATATATGGATGACTAGAACCCTTCCTTGGGCGAATTCCTTTTTTTTATCCTCATTCTATGGGGTATTAGAAGCTGTTTCCAGTTGTTTTTCCCTCCCAAGGAAAAGTTCATACGCGTTACTTACCTATTCTCCATTGGGAACACCATTTTCGATGTTTCCTGTCTGACTTACATTTGTAAGCATTGCCGCCAACGTTCATTCTGAGCAAAGATCAAATTATCCATGAGATTCATACTTGCATTACTTATAGCTTCCTTTTTCGTAGACAAAGCGAATTCAGATTTGTCTTTCATTCCAAGGCATAACTTGTATTTATGCGCTTCATATTAGCCCGAAGTTTGCTCCAAGAAATATAGTCATCTATGCCCTCTCATGTCAATCCCACGAGTCTGTTATCCATTCTTATTAAATGACAGTAGGGGAGAAAATCCAACTAGAAAAACTCACATTGGCTTAGGGATAATCAGACTCGAACTGATGACTTACACCACGTCAGGGTGATAGTCTACCGGTGAGTTATATCCCTTTCCAACTCCATCGAGAAATAAAACAGCACTGACTAATCCTAATTTAAAGGATCGAGAAACTCAATGCCACTATTCTTGAACAACTTGGAGTCAGGCCTTCTTTTCGCACTATTACGGATATGAAAATAATGGTCAAAATCTTCAATTATTAACTTCCGATATCGAAAGTAGGATTGACTACTGATTTCAAAGGAACTAGAGCTACATCTCTTTAACATTCAAGAGTTCTTATGCGTTTCCACACCCTTTTAAGAATAAAAAATTCCTTTTCTTAGGAACACATGCAAGATTTGTCACTATCAAAAGGATAATGGTAACCCTACCATTAACTACTTCATTTATATAAATGAATTTCATAGTAATATAAATACATGTCCTACTGAGATAGCATTTGGAACTTGTTATCCTTTTGCCTAGCAGGAAAAGATTTACCTCCGTAGAAAGGATGATTCATTGAGATCGACATGCGAGTCCAACTACACTGCCAAAATCCATGCATAAAGAGGTTGACCTTCTTACTTCTCTCTTGGTACGCTCCTTTTCCCGTGAGCCCCTTTCTTGTCGGCCCACAGAGACAAAATGTAGGACTAGTGCTAACATTTTATCATGAAAGAAAGGACTCATCAAGTTGGGATCACTAACTAATACTAATCTAATATAATAGTCTAATATATCTAATATAATAGAAAATATTAATATAATAGAAAAGAACTATTTTTTTATATATTTTCCTCGGTTCCATTGCTACCACGGGCTTTATACAATCGTTGGATTAGATAAATATCGCTTCAACATGGGTCATCGAAAGGATCTCAGAGACCCACCAAAGTACGAAAGCCAGGAACTTTCAGAAAACGAATTCTTATTCAAAAAGTGCATAACCGTATGGATAAGCTCACACTAACCCATCAATTTGGGATCCAAATTTGAGATTTTCCTTAGAGGTATCGGGAAGGATTTGAAATAATATCGATTCATACACAAGAAAGAGTTCTCTATTGATTTAAACACTGTACCTATGGGATAGGGATCGAGGAAGGGGAAAATCGAAGATTTTACATGGTACTTTTATCAATCTAATTTATTTTGTATCTTTCGTTCAATGAAAAAATGGGTCAAATTTTACAGGATCAAACCTATAGGACTTAAGGAATGAAATTAAAAAAATAGGAAAAATATTCATATTCAATAAATATGAAGTAGAAGAATACAGATTCCAAATGAACAAATTTAAACTTAAAAAGGATCTTTCTTATTCTTGAAGAATAGGAGGAGGGAGGGGGAAGGGGTTGATCAAGAAAGATCTTTTATTCTTCTTATATATATATATATATATATTATATATAAGACCGTGATTGTATCCGCATAAGTTTGATAAAGAGACTAACCTTATCCTTTGAGAATAATAAAAAATGAACAGTGTTCAATTGAAACATAGTGATTTTTTTTTTTTTATTATTATTAATTCTTTCTTGATTTATTTCATTATTGGAAATAAGTGTTCTTCAATCTTCGGAACAAATTCCAAAGCATAAAAATTGCATCTGCATTGAATCGAAGTCTCTAGATGAAGCCCCTAAATCAGGAATCAAGGTAGATATTATGGGAATCAGACTAAACAGAGATGAAATAAAAAATTGAGAAATCAACAAGGAACCCTATGATAAAGTTTGATATGGAGAAACTATCTGCAGACGCGGTAGTTGCTATAGAACAACGAGGAGGCAACTAGGTTTATATAGATTGGGGTCAAATTTCGGCACGGCGGAGAAAGTGTGTTGGCGGAGGAGTAATTTTCGAGTGGCTTCATAATTTCACAAAACTTCATCTTCGTTGCTGCCGAACAACACCACCCTCAGCCATCGACTTTCATTGTCGCCGATGAAGTCGACGATGGTGATAGTGAAGCATTTGGGTATTGCTATTGGTTTATGAGTAATGATGGATGGGTATGGAGCAAAATTCAAAAACTGAAATTAAAAATTGAGAATGGCGAGAAAGTATAAAGTATACGACATATTTAATTTAGGTCTTTTTTTTAAAGTTATTGTTATTTTTACTATAAAAGACAAATTTATAAAATATATTTTATTATATTTAATGAAGTGCTTATGTTTTGCTATTTTTATTTTTAGGAAATAATATTAGCATCAAACCAAAAACAATGAAGCAGAGACCCGACTATCGTTGTTGAGGAAACTATGAAAATGGAGAGAGTAAATATGTGTAGTGGCTGCAAAAGGAGTCTCTCTTCTGTATTCAACCACACTTTTCTTGCTCTCTCTCCAAAACCTAAACAAATGGAAGCCTTCCCTAAAATTAGGCTATATCATATTTTTTACTTTACATTTAATTTTTTTAATTAAAAATAACTAAATATACATATAATACATTCTTAATACAAAGTTTTTAATATAATAACATACAAGTTAATTAAAATAGTATTTAATATTTGAAATTCAGGTACAATACATTTTTAACATTATTAAGAAGAACAAAATAAATAACAATTGCAATTCATTTTGAACTCAATATGTTATACGTATTATAACGATATTTCAATGCACGTAGTATAATTATAACATATTTAATACAAATACATTATATCGAAATTCGGACATTCCAATGTTATTTAAATTAGTTTACGTTATTAGAAATGTATTATACATACACACAACACAAAGGGTAATAATAGGCTTAATTATTCGAAAATAGCAAAATTTTGGTAACTATGAAAAATAGCATATTCTTAAATGTATATGCATTTTATATAAATAAATGGAAGTTGTCTTTAGAATATTTTTTTCAATTGTATATACGCTTTTAATAGACAATTTCAATTAAACACAAGTGAATCATAAACACATGTTATGTACAGTTGAAACTAAATACAAATAGTTAAAGTATATTACAATAGCAAAATGTGTTATGCAATATTAATATATACAAGAAATTTTATATACAACTAATATAATATAAAACTACATCAATATACAATTTCAAATAAATGCAATTACATTTTTTTTTTTTGCTATAAATATAATTTTATAAAATAAATGTATTATATAATTTTGATATATATATATATATATATATAAAATATTATATACAATTAATAGAATGTAAAGTTACATTAATAAATAATTTCAATTATATACAATTAAGACTTTGCTATAAGTATAATTTTATAAAGTATATTTAATTATAACTAATTAAGATGTTATATTTACTTTTTTATGCTATTTTTTCTTCAACAAATATTATTTCAAGAACCCAATTACAGATGGGATAGCTAATGAACCACATTTGTCTCTTCTTCAAACCCTTTGCAGCACTCTTAAGCAAAGCTGCTAATTTTGTTTTGTCTGGAAGTAGATTACAAAACCACAGATCTTTTTAATGTTAAGGGGTTCACGTGCTTCTCACGAGCTAATTTCATTAAAAATAGTTATCCTAATGTTACAAAAATATTAAAAGTAATTTATCTAAAGTGTTTTAAATGATAATAAATGACTATTAAACTTATAGTGAATGTCTATCAAGTTATATGAA
>JBDJHY010000008.1:11016190-11033168 GCA_039654485.1 Withania somnifera | reverse complement strand
CAAACAGCACATTTAACGGTTTCAGTTTCTCGTATATCTTCAAAAAATTTCCATTCAACACTAGCTTTTCTAGTAGGTTTAGAAGCAAAATTAACAGATTGAGGGAGCGGGGCATTAAGTTTTCGATCATCATCAATATTATTATCATCATCATTATAATTAAACTCCTCAAGATTAATATTAGCATCCCCTTCTAATTCATTATCTTCTTCTATTCCGTAATTTTCTTGGAACACAGTATAATTTATATCATGCATACCCACAACCCACTATATTCAAATTCTTGTTCAGGTTAACTAGCAATACTAGGTAAAGGAGCAGACATACAATTATAATTTCTAGTACTATCAGAATCTCTAGTGAAAGTGAAACCTATGTTTTTCTTATTACTTAGACTACTTTCGGGACAATAATTTTTAACATTTTTACCCATTTTCCTTAGTCTATCCATATTAAAAATTATAATAGTAAAATTTAAAAGCACAAAAATAATATAACTGTAAATAATTACAAATTAAAAAACTCAAAAATTAAAAGTAAGAGATGGAACTATTATACCAAATTGCCGATATCAATTGAACACTTGAAAGTTGAAAACTTTGACTTGATCACTTGATGTTGCTAATTATTGCTAAATAGTAAATTACTAAATTAATTGAGAATAATTAGAACACTTTTTTTTAGGAGAAATATTGAGAGAAATTGGTAGAATTATTGTGAAAATTGAAGTGTATTTATAAAAAGGATATGACAAAAATAGCCGTTTTGGACCTTTAGGCAATGGTCAAAAACCGGCCAAACGGTCCAAAATTGGACAAGCCCAACGACTAAATATTTTAATTTTTTTTTATTTCCGAGCCATTCCGGGTTGGATGGACCAGTCCGGAACGCTCAAACCGGACCGGAGGGACCGGTTACTGTATCGATGAGGTCTGGTGCGATCCGAAGCATATTGGGGCTGGTTTTCTGGTGAACCTGGCCCAGTTGACACCCTTAATTTAGAATATAAATAAATAGAACATTTTTATTTACTTATGTTGCATATTTGCATATGATCATGGTGCACCGTTGCACGAATTCAATGTTAAACACATCTATTCCAATTTCAAGTGCATATATAGTAATAGCTTCAAGTCAATTATTTCAATGGTGATTTCACCTATCAACTATATGCTCGACTGTAGGAATTAGGATTTTATTGCCTAGATTTGACCTACTAACTACACAGTTTAGATGCAAACTAAGAATGATATTCATTGTCTGGTGTTGCTACCTCTTAATATATGCAAAGCTCCAATTCATTTCCTTTCCTAGCATATTCAACGTGATCATGTATGCAATAAAATTCGATGACAAGACCTCTTTAGATGGATCCAAATGGTAGTGCAAAACTTAATGAAAATGAAATTCCATTCCAAGAAGAAAAAGTATTACTTTCACTTCTTTGGAGTGGTATGAAAGAAGAATGAGGCTTTAAATGTTCAGTCATAATCATGGCTTCTTCTTTTTGGAGTTGTCTGTTAGAACATTACCAACAGCAATGCACCACTTTCTCTGTTACTTTGTTTTCAATTTTGTATTAGGTGGCCTTATTTGCTTTTTTGGGGGCTTTACCTCTTTTTATATCATTAATTGATTGAAAACTTTTTTACAAAAAAGTGTGGAATTTTATATTTTTTCGTCAAGTACTGTTTGAATCAGGAAATATTCTGAATCGTTACTTGCTCAGATGGATGATGCTTTAGTTTAAATTTCTACTTTTATCATATCTTTTTTGTTTGTTTGAACTTTATTTTCTTGCCTAATCTTGACAATAGGTGTAAGAGTTAAATTTTGTAAGTTCAAATTTTTAGGTTTTAGCGTTAGATTTGCTTTATTTTAAAAACTTATGGGTTCAAAACTAGCATGCATTGAGATTTTAATGAATTTTTGCGTACTTTATGCTTTGCAACGAAAGTAGTTAAAACATTCTTGGAGTCTAGTAAAATTGCTATGTTATGAGGATTAAATTACAAGTTTAAGTTGGTAAAAATAATTTAGTAGAAATGTTAGGTAAATTAAGATAAAATGGATTGTTGTAATTCAATTTTTTCTGAGAACAAAAGCTTTAATACACTGTATTACCGTAGATGAATTGGACATGGAACTCTACCTCTGCCATATATTTGGTCAGCAGGAAAATGAAAAAAAAAAAAAATCCCCCGAAAAAGATAGGTAGGATTGGTCCATACATCAAGGGATTGTATAAATAAAATTTTGACAAATATGAAGAGTTTTTTTTTGGCTTAGGAGCGGCGCCCCATTAATGGCTTAAGATACAAGTTTATCCAATCAGTCTTCCATGCTTTTTTGACATTTCTTTGTTAGTTTATTTACTTTTATTTGCTTTTGTCTTTTATTTTTAACTTTCTTATAGCCTTATGGCCCGTTTGGTTAGTTGGTACTTGGTACTACAACCGTTCAAATCCATCTAAATTATAATTTAATTAAATAATTTAATATTTTTAGATTTGAATTTAAATTTTTTAAAACTAATAATTTGTTTGATTTGACTGAAATAAAAGCAAGTCAAATAAAAAATCGAAATAAATTGAACCATGAACACTTGTGGTTGGTATCAAGGATTAATCATTTTTATAAAATTCAGCACTGTTTGTTTGCTATTGTCACCGTTCAACTTTAGTTATCACATTTGGATTTAGCACGTCCATTAAGAAAATAATAATTGAAATGCATATTTTATCACATTATTAAGTTTAGTATTAAATCTTGAAAAAGTAATTTAAGAAATAACTAATTAATGCTAAAAGTAAAACATGAATTCTTTTTCTTTTTTTGACATGTCAAAAGTGACAATTAAAGTTACACATCTATTTAAAAAAAGATTGACTACTAAAGTTGAACGGAGGGAGTATTTTTTACTAACATAAATCATGTGGAATTTATATATTATTTAATATAAAATAAAATGTGAAACAAGAATACAAATATCAACAATAAATGAATTAAGTAAACTTAAATAAAAAAAACTTAAATAACAAAAAAAACAGGCTCATAATCTTCTAAACTTATTTTATTTTCTTATTAAATCTATCTAACAATTAACTTAATTCAGAACAAGGACCATCATCCAAAATTAAAAGCCGGATTAACAGGCAATCCACAATAATAATAAATGATGATCTTGGAATAAAATGATGCTCAAGGACTTGTTTTATGTACTGACTGATGTGGATTTAACAAACACTTGTGATTAATTAATTGATTTGAAATGCTAAGCTTTGAAATTGCAAGGAAATTGAGAATCGTTGAGAATTGAGATAAATTTGATTGATAAGGATTACTTATGAATTGATCAATTTCAATTAGCTTATGTTACTCATAAAAAAATTAAAGTATGTGGTACACAATACATAAAATATTCAGTCAAAGTTGTTTTTATATAAGGAGCAAGGTATTGTAATGTAGCATGAAAATCCGCCGTAAGTAAATTACTCCCGATTATTTAATCATTTAATAACCAAAATCATTCTTTAATAAATGATCATTATGAATTAGAATATATAAGCCTCGCGAATAATCTGATTACCTTCCTGAATCAAAAAACTAAAAATTCTATATCCAAATACACACAGATCATTAGAAAAAAAACATCAAACACTAATTAATTTAATCCTCACACTCTAAATCAAGCTAAACAAAATGAAAAGGAGTAGTACGACATTTTTTTAACACATTACAATTTGCAAAACTCTTTCGTTAGTCATTTCGATACTCTCTCTCTTAGTATATCACTATTAATCTGCATTCTTTCTCAGATAGGGGTAGTGTAGAAAACAATCATCAGGTGTAAGCACGATCTTCCATCCTACAAAGGAACTTACGCAAGGGCAATAGAGTATTGTTGGTGTATACGTGTATCTTGATATTAAAATTAAAATATTATAATGTATGAGATGTTTTTGTATGCGCTTTGCGTATGTATTCATATTAGTATATGCATTTTGCGTGTATATCCATATTAGAGCATACAACTTAAGCAAAATTAATCATCGCTTTGATTAGGAGCTTTAACTATAAGAGAACATTCAAGTGTTTTTTTAAATCTAAAATAGAATTCATTTAATGTAAGATTGAGAAGTAATTGACATATTCTTCAAATTTCTTACATTTTTTTTCAATAAATAGTAGATGTTGGTTTATGATCTTATTTATTGACATGAGTAATTGTAACTGGTTGCAGGTATTTATCCAGTTATACACAATAGCGGTCTAGCTAGTGTTGCAGGTATAAGATTAGATCTTTTTATTCCTGTTGTCATTAATTAGAAGAAGAATTTCCACAAACTAAACACTACATATATACGTAGATTTTCTTAATGAAAATAACTCTGTTGATTGAGTGTTAGCATGGAAGCAAACATATAATATTGAACCTTGTGAAGCCTAATATGCCCTTACACATAGAGGTATATGATTTCGAAATTATACTCTTGATTATTCTTAGAATTCATTTAATGTATGATTGAGAAATATTTGACACATTCTTCAAATTTCTTAAGTTTTTCAACAAATATCAGATGATTTATCATCTTGTTTGTTGAAATGAGTAATTGTAACTAACTGCAGATATTTATCCAACAATATAAAATAATGGTCTAACTAGTCTTGAAGCAAAAATAATTATTAACTATCAAAAGATCAGATCTTCCTATTCCTATCGTCATTAATTAGAAGTAGAATTCCACAACCTAAGCACTACATTCTTATCTTTTCTTAATGAAAATAACTCGGTTGATTGAGTTAGCACATAAGAAAACATAAAATATTGAACCTTGTGAAGCCTCATAAGCTCTTACCAATACAGGTATGTGACAACAAAATTGTATTTTTGATTATTCTTGTTTCGTCTTTGTAAGATTATTAACATTCATTAGTGAAAGTAAAGCTTTTAAGAAATCCTAATGGATCTTAAAATT
The DNA here is from genome assembly GCA_039654485.1 of Withania somnifera. NCBI lineage: Eukaryota > Viridiplantae > Streptophyta > Magnoliopsida > Solanales > Solanaceae > Withania > Withania somnifera. Next base: position 11,028,189 of record JBDJHY010000008.1, on the reverse strand, counting down.
CGAAAATAGATATAGAATTAGTCTTGTACAGTACTTATTTAAATTCGGTAAAATATTAATTTCTGCACCTAAAATATATTTTTCTTGAAAATAAGTGATTTTTTACTTATTTTCTAATGCTTGATAAGTAAGAAGAAAAATATTATCCATAAAGTATCTAGGTATATAATTTAAAACAATAAAAATGAAACCAGAGCTGACCTCGACTACTGAATCAACATGGGACACAATTCCTGACCTCGGCCTGAAATTCAAGTCTTAATCCTGAAATTCAACTACCATTCTAAACCCTAATCCTGAATTAAAAATCAACTCTCAATCCCGATCCGAGACTTGGGACCTAGGCTATGTAATGACCCTTTAAGACATTTTTATGTTATCTCAGTTTTATTGCATCTTAGAACATCCCTATAGTGTTCGGAACCGGTGGTTCGATTCCTACGTTGTTCGTTTGATTGTTATTTCCTTTTCCTATTTTAGAGCCTTAGTTTTTGATATCACTGAATCTGCTCAAAATTCCTTGAAAACAAATTCGAAATTGAATTCTTATAATTCCGTTAGCTCCAGAACATGAATTTTGATTTTGATGGACTCTTAGTTTGTGTTCGAAAGCCTTTGCTGTGATTTTATTTTATGTTGCTTATTCTTAGTGTTTTGGAGTTTAAAGGTTTGACTTCAGTCAAATTTTATTAATCAGAGCCTCAGATTAAAAATTTGATTATACATTCAGCTCCAGAATGTCGAGTTGGGGTTAGGTGAGTTTTTTGTTAGGTTCCTGGGCTAGACGAGCTCATTTTAAGTACTTGGTTGAAATTTTAAAAATTTAAGCAGGGGGTTAGATTTTGCGAATATTTTGCCGAAATGATCTTGGATCGAAATTATGTCTCCACCATTTTACAATTTGCATATTTATTTAGTGTTCATCGAGTCCCGAACGCATTTAGAACACTCTTTTTCATAATTATTTTTAGCTAATTTTGTTGCAGTTAATAGTTACTGGTGCACTGATCCAATGTTCATCGCGACTGAAGCTCACACGATCGCAAAGAGCAATTCAAATACTTTACGCCATCGCGACCTCCAGTCATGTGATTGTGACCCTGTACCTTCTTATTCTTCGCGATTGCGACTGTCCTACATATAATCGCGAAGGTTTATTCCTTTACATATCGTGATAGCGACCTTCAATGATGCAACCGCTATATATGTGTATTTGCCTAGTGGTATAAATATCTGAAAACCTAAAAATTCTTTCATTTTTCCATCTTCCACACACCAAAACTCAAACTATCTCCATTGTTAAACCTTGGAATTTTGCATGTGACCTTAATGTTGAAAATTGCATTTCTTCAACTTTTTTTTAAATTATTGATAAATTTTCACTCTAATTTTATCGAAATTCATTCCCAATTCCCTGAATTTCACCAATTTCATTCTTACCCTTTATTTATTAATTTTATCTTGATTCTTAGCTCTGTTTTACTTCAAAATTTGAGTATAAGTTTCTGGTAATGAGTGAAACTTGTTAATACCAGTTGTTTCGAGTTTCGGATTATCGAACCCATAGACTTGTTTTGATTTAAATTTTGACTCCGGCTATAATCATAGCTTTATGGGTATCGTTTAACTATTTTGATGTATAAATTATTATTTTTCTAGTTTCGTGATATTCTTGATTTATTTGGAGCATTATAGCTGATGAGCTGTTTTTGCGATATTTATGAGCTTTCTATTCGGACATCAGGTAGATTATGATTTATCTATATTAGACTGGGTTTATATTTAAAATAATTATAATAATTAGCCATCCTTGGAGTTTGATTTTTAGGATTCTACATTTGACTCTATCCGCTTCTTTTAGACTAATTTTGGGCTTTCGCTTTGGTATTGTAGTATGATTGTAGATTATCCTGTGTGGTCTTTTATTGACTATGGAATATCAATGGCGGGATTATTGGAAATGTTTATGAGTCACAAAAATAAACTAGCTGATTTTTAGTTTTTTATTGTGATCCTTTGATTGTGGTTGTGCATGATATCATCATGAAATTTAGTTTTTATGCATTGGTTTTTACTGTTGACCAAGAGCCCAACGTTATTGATTTTTGAAATCTTGAATTGCCTTGTTGGCCCATTTTTATTATTATGAGATTAAACGAGTATAACATGATGATTTTCACCAGTTTTTGATGATAAATGGTTATAGAAGGATTTATCCACTGTTTTTAAAATAAAACTAGACTTGGTGAAGGTCAGAGCCTGTACATTGAGATTTATACTAATTTTAGACCCAATGAAGGTTGGCAATAATATTGAGCTTTACACTGATTTGGAATTGGTGAAGGCTGGGAAGCAATTCTGAATTTAATGTTATCGAGATAGACCCTACGGTGATCCAATTATAGTTATGAGATATTAAGATAGTATGTGGTGATGGATTTCATGAACCTTTCTTATTTGGGTTAGTGAGAGACCAGAGGAGGGGTATACATGGGAAGAGAGGTATACTAGTGAATGTCTTTCATGGGTCCTTCCTTTTGGAACTACGGGTGCCGAAGGAGGAACATATATTTTTACTAGCATCATATCATATCATTCTGCATATTCTATCCTTGTTTGCTGGTTGTTAGTTGTACTCTCCAATTCTATGGGCGGTCGTGGAGTTTGTTTTTCGATTCTATGGGCAGTCGCGGAGTTTGTTTTCACTTATATATTTCCCTGGGGTGTATGAGTACTCATTCAGATGTTAGCTTACTTCATTATTTAACCTAATGTGTTAGTTTTAGGTTCCACTAATTGGACTTCCTTCATCCTATTTATTATTTTATGACTCGATTGTAAATTTTCCTTTTCTTCTATTTTTTATTAAGGTTACCAGTATATCACCATATCTTTTCTCTTTTATTATCTCTTATTAGTTGATCATGAACTCCAACACATCCTTATTCTCTTGCAAAGTCTTTGATACTTGTTGGATAACTTTGTAGGATTGTTTATTTTCCTATCTCATGCTTAGCTAGTTCCTTTATATTTTGCTTTAGTTGTTTGACTTCTGTGACCTTTCTTACTATATCTGTCTATTTACTACTTTTAATATGCTAATAGGGTACCCAATTGCTTTGAATTTTTTTGTACACATAATACACTTCTACATCTTTTGGTGTAGATCCCAATACAAGTCAGTGACACTAAGTTGGGGTTCGTGCTAATTTGGATATTGCTGAGGCAAAAAATGGTTTTTGGCGATCGGAGCCTTTTTTTCCTCTTCCTATCTTAACGTTCTTTCATTTACATTTCTGAGACAAATATAATTATCACTTTCAGATTTTTGTATTTTCTTATTACTCTTACATTAGTGACTCTATATAGTGGATATTAGGTGTTGGGATGTTGTTTTCATTTTCTTATCTATCTTCTATTTTTGTTTATCTTTTTTCGCACTTCTTATTCCTTTGTATTCGAGATTGTATTGTCTGGTGTTTCACCTATGGTAGGATGTAAGTGCCTTCTTGTCCTAATAAATTGGGTCATGAAAAATTGGTACCAGAGCTTTAGGTTCATTAGTATCCTTAGTACATGAGCCAATCATTGGTATCCTCAGTACATGAGCCATATCTAGTAGAGTCTTCAGGATCGGTACGAGGCCGTCCAAATCCTATATTTGGGAGGCTATATCAACATCTTTAGGAAATCATTATATTTTCATTTTATATCAAGTGTTATATCCTTGTTGGTCTATTGAATCTCATTTGTTCTTTTTCTTTCTTTCATAGATGACACGTACATGATCTTCTGACGTGATAGGAGATAGGGAGCTTGCTGCACCACTGGTTAGATATCTATCTATGGGTCGTTCTAGAGGTTCACCCTTAGGATGAGTATGTTCCCGTACTACGCCACCCACTAGAGGAGTTTCTTCTTCAGTCAAAGCTTGATCTTAGGTGGATTTTACACACCTAAGAGTCATTATCTATGCACCTTTTAACTTAGTTTTGAGAATAACTTTATGTGTTTATATGTGTGTGGTATTACCTTAAATGTGTGCTAAGTCCCATGGTTGTTAATTTTAGAGTGCTTTCAAACAAATTCAAGAGCTAAATTGAGCAAACAAAGCTTAGACGAGATGACTAGTTCTTCAGGGCTATTGTTAGTGCTTGTCTTACGAGTTTTGATTAGCTTTAAGTTATGTTATGTAATAACTCTTTTTATGACCCATTTTTTAAGATAATATAAAGCTTCAATGAAAGATAAATGGATTCCCACATGATCCACATGAAGTGATAAAACACGGATCAAACTATGTGAGCGCAACTAGTGAACGCTAGCTAAACTTGTGCTCGTTTGGTTTGCATATGGAGATTTTCTTGTGTGTACCTAGTGCTGCAGGTTGAGAGATCAAATTTTCTTATATTGAAGCTATTAGGGCTGATTTAGGTGATAAATGAGGCTAAATACATGCTACATTGAGTAGGGAAACAAGGAGCAAACTTGACGTGAAACATAGAGTGAAAACAGGGCAAGAATGAGCGGTGGCACTTTAGGAGACACCCCAATACACTATAAAAGGCACAGTGAATTATTTTACAAGTTTCCTAAGAAATATTCTCAGTTTTTGAGATTCTATGGGAGGAAATGGGCGCCACTGTCCACCTGACACAAAAAAAATTTCAGATTTTTGCACTCCAAAACCACTTAGGAATAGGGTTATTTCCTAATCCTATAAGTACACCTTAAAACCAAACTTTCAGATACTTATTGGACGTCTTTGGAGGCTATAAAATCACCACTAAACATTAGATAAAAAGGAGAATACATAGGATCATCCACAATACGTTCAACACAACACAACACACAAATCCTTTACGCTTGGGTGAAGACGACACTTCAAGGAGGCTACAAGAGGGTTCTTGTTTTGTATCATTTATACTCTTAGTTTTCGTTTGTTTATTTCTTCTTGTAATGTTCATGCAAGACTATAAGTGGCTAATATACCCTCTTTTTAGGGTTGAAGCTACAAACATGATTGCATAATATAGGTTTGGTTGGTTTTATTGTCTATCATATTGGTTTGTTCTTGTGTTCTTGATCTTACTTATTTATTTCTTCGAAAAAATTAAAATAAACCTATATTTTAATTTTTGACTATAAGAGGAATCATTGAGATAGAACCTGGAATATTAGGATACGAATATACCTAGCTTGCTTCAGTTAATTTCAAATGAGAGAAGCTACGAATTTTGCATGTTTAAATCTTGATCATGGGAATATAGACATAAATTTACATGAGAATAGGTGATTATAGGATTATAAAGTCATAGTCATAAAATTAATTCCGTAAATCAACAACCTAGATAGATAATTCAACCGACTAGAAATTGTAGTTATGCATGATTGTGAAGTATAATTTGACCCTAAAATCCTCCTTGATAGTGTCATTACCCCAAGTAAGACATCAGTTTATTTTTACATTTATTTCCTAATTTAGAGTCACCATATCTTTATATTTCCCCCACTTAAATAAATAATCAAGAACTTATCTAGTCTAGTAAATAGTTAAACAATAAGTCCCTATGGATTTGACATCCAGCTTACAAGAGCCATTATATTACTTATACGACCGCATATACTTGCATATGTGTTTAAATGTAATAGGTTTTTGGCACCGTTGTAGGGAAATTTTGTGTTAATTGTTTATCTAGATTAGACTTTTTTATTGTATTTGTTTGAGTTGTAAATAGTTCATTGTTTTGTAAAGTTTTCTTTTAATTTTTTTCCCTATTTAACTACTCTTCTTGGGATGTCATTTATACGAAAAAAAAAGTAGAGTGATAAATATTCTTGTTTGATGGATCCTTCTTCTTATTGTAGAGGACCTCATTTTTGGTAACAATGTCAATATATTCCTAAGCATGAGTTGTGTGGACCATCTCTATCTTAGGAATCTTATAGTGGTCTATGGATTTGTTACCCCGAAGTGTTTTTACCCTTTCTCAAAACTCTCTTATGATGATTTTAGTAATTCTTGTTCCTTTGATTGTAAGGATTCTTACAGGAAGTTATTAGAGGAGTATGAAGAGCGTTTACATAGAATATTATATGGTATGAATCACTTTATAGAGAAATGGGTTAAGCTTATTCAAGAGGTTGGCAGGTTTGTCTTACTTATTCACAACTTAACAATGAATTGAATGCAAGGGTTGCTGTGTTTGACATACAACATTTTAGTTATGAGATGTGACACTAAAAAAAGCTTATAATCCAAATTGAGGAGCTAAAACAGGAGGATATACTACAAATAAAACTTTTCTTGAAGAGGCCACTACCGAGGAGGAGTATAACAGTGAGCATGTTGCAATTGGTGTAAGTTTGGAAGTGGAATGTATTGGACCCATTCGAACCATTTTTTACTATGTTTGGATGATGACATAGAAGCGAAGTCATATGAATTGGAAAAGAGTGGGAGGATAAGAAACAAGACCCCTACATTTTTAACTTTGCACCCGAAGAAAAACAAAATAACATGCCTCACTTAAGGATTAAGAATTCCTACATGCACTATCCAATTCTTTGTTCTTTTATATTCTTATAAACATTATGAGCAAAGAAAGAAGAGGGATGCGATGTTGGGGTGAAATTCATATCCTCAAGATGGAGGAGAAAGTTGATGGGTCATGTTGCGACGTTAAATCAGGCGCTTGTTGCGAGGCAACCTAGCGTAGTAAGTCATTTTTACTTTTATTTTTGTATTTGTTTTTTTCAGCGTTTACATGTTTGGGAAAGTCCGAGTACCCAGAATATGAGCTAAGGAGCATGGAAGAGACAAAATGTGGGGTCCTCCAGACTCTTTTCGGAACAAGTTAAAATTGACATGCTGCTAGCTAGGCTTAGAAGCCTCAGGGAGTATTCTTAATTCATACTTTTAATTTATACTTTGAGGAAAAAGTGTGATTGTAAGTATGGGTGAGGTGCACTATAGGATTCTTTGATTTTGTTGAAATTTGAAAAAAATATAGAAAGATTTTCTTTTAGTAGTTTTTAGTTTTATTTTATTTTGTCTTTAGGTAAAAACACAGTTCATGCATCCCTTGGTTTTAATTTTAGTTATTTTACGAGGGGATTCCATTTGAACCGATATTTATTTTCCTTTTTTAGGAGTATATTTTGAATTTTTTTTCTTAGTTTAGGGACTTTTCTAGATAATAGGTGATGTGGACCATCTTGAAGGAAAATTAATCATTAAGATTAATAAATAGGACCCTTTACCTTATGGTATGCTAGGTACTCTTATTAGTCTATAATTGACTACATAATGCAAGTTGAGTTTTAAATTTGGCAGCATACTGTAAATTTGGATGACTATTTTTTAGATACGTAGGATCATTTGTTTGACTCTTGTATGAGTTTAGCTTAAATCTGAATTCGTGGAATTTCTTAGTTGAGAGTCTCTAATGATCCTTCTTGAGTTGAGCATGTTCCATATGCGTGTGAGGTTTTCAATTTATTCCGTGTTGCATAATAATGTCTAAAACTTGTCTCATGTGTTTGCCAAACAAAATAAAGAATGCGGGGTTTAGGATATGATATAGGAATTTCTTTGATAGCCATGTTCTATACCTTCTTTTATATACCCATAATGTAAGATCTTAGTTAGCCCCATTGACCCTTTCACCTATTCTTTGGTAGCCTTGTATGAAGCTTATTCCTTTTCTTTTAATAGACCATTTATTTGATCAACAATTCATAATCAATTTAGTTGAAAAATTAAAGTAGATTAAGGGGTGAAAATTGAAGAAAATAATAAATGAAGTTGCAGCCCTCAAAGTTATAGATATATGTGCAATCGAAAAAGTTTATATATTAACAGTGTGGAGTGAAGTAACAAGAAAAATGTGATTCAAGATGATGATCAAAGACTCCCTACTTAAAAATATGTGAACTATAAAGATATGGAAAAGGAAAACAAAGAAAGTAGGGTTAAAGAGGTGAAAAACAAGTTGCATTTAATGTATTAAATCTCTTAGGGAAGATAGTCACTATTATTGTCTCGAATAGTTACTACCCATCCCTTAGCCTACATTACAACCCTTAAACTCCTACTTTATCTTGAAACTTGATATTCTTGTATTAGTGGAGTACTACACTAAGGACTAACATATGGGTCATCATATGTTACATTTGAATTATTTGTGAGAGTAAGCATAATTTGATTCTTATAACCATTCTTAAGTAAAATACTATACTTGTAAGCGGATTCGGTGATAAGGGGCACATGTTTGATGAAATATAGGTGACAAATTTGATCTCTTGGTTAAGAACTTGCATGAAAATTCTAATATGTAGAGTCAATTCTTAAGTCTAGGAGGTTTTGGAGTAGTTGTTCATATGATTTAAGTTGATTATATGATATGCTTATTATATAACTTGGTATCTATGTCAGGTATTGTAGTCTTAGATTGAGTATCTTAGGTAAATTAGTGATGTTATATCCTCCCTTTAGTTTAATGATTGTAATGAATTATTCTAGAATGAACAAGGTTTTAAGTGTGGGTGGTGATCTTAGGTGGATTTATACACCTAAGAAATCATTATCACTACACTTTTTAGTTCTGTTTAGAGAATAACTTGGTGTACTTATGTGTGTGTGGTATTAGTGTAAATGTGTGGTAAGTCTCACGGTTTTTAAGTTTATAGTGCATTCAAACTAATTCAAGAACTAAATTGAGCAAAAAAAAACTTATACGAGATGACTAGTTCTTCACAGCTATTTTGAGTGCTTGTCTTGTGAATTTGGATTATCTTTATGTTTTGTAATGTACGAATTCTTTTTATGAACCCATTTATGATTATATTTAATCTTCATTGGAAGATAAATGTATGCACACATGAGCCATGTGAAGTGATAAAACATGGATCAAACTACATGAGCGCAACTAGTGAATGCTAGCTAAGCTTGTGGTCGTTTGTGTTGTGTATGGAAACTTGCTTGTGTAGAAGTAATGATTATGGTTGAAAGTTAAAAACTTCTGGGAATGAAGCTATTGGGGCTGCTTTAGGTGCTAAATGAGGCTAACTACATGCTACATTGAGTAGGGAAACAAGGAGCAAACTTCAAGTGAAGCATAGAGTGAAAATAAGGCAAGAATGAGCAGTGGCGCTTTGGGAGGCTCCCCGCACCATTGTTGAATGGATATGTAATTATTTTTCAAGTAATAATAAAAAATTTTAGTGCAGAAGCGCTAGGCGCAACTTTCCACCTAACAAAATTATTCCAGATTTTTGCACTCCAAAACCTATTAGGAAAAAGGTTTATTTCCTAATCCTTTAAGGGCATATTAAATTCCAAATTTTGGAGAACTCTTGGAAGTATTTGAATGCTAAAAAATCACCACTATTCTTTGGATAAAAGGGAGAATACACTGTGGCAACCATAATACGTTCAACACAACACATGTGGGGAAAGACAACACTTTAAGGAGGCTACTAAGAGGGTTTTTTTTTTTTTGTATATTTTATTATCTTAGTTTTTATTTGTTGATTTCTTTATTTTAATGTTCATGTTAGACTATGAGTGGCTAGTATATCCTCTTTCTGGGATTGACACTACAAACATGTATGCATAACACAATTCTTGTGTTCTTGATCTTACTTCTTTAGTTCTTTGAACCATTAAAGTAAACCTATATTTCATTGTGAACTTGTAAGAGGAATCATTGAGATAGAATGGGAACATAAGGGGTGTGATCATTCTTTAAAACAAAGGATGGATTTGCGGCTAGGATAAGAGTATACCTAGTTTTCCTCACTTGATTTCAAAATGGGAGACTTTATTTGAATGTTTAATTATTGATCATGGGAACATATACATATATTTACATGTATATAGGTGATTCTATTATCGTAAGACCATAGTAATAAAATTAACCCCATAATTCAACATCCTAGATAGATAACTGAACCGATTAGAAAATGTAGTTATGCTTGATTTGAAGTAGGTTTTGACCCTAGAATCCTCCTTGATACTGTCATTACCCCAATTAAAATGTTAGTTTAGTTTTATATTTATTTCATACATTAGATTCACCATATCACTATATTCCACCACTTAAATAAATAATCTAAAACTTATCTAGTCTAGTAAATAGTTAAACAACAAGTCCTTGTGGATTCGACATCCAGTTTGCAAGAGCCATTATATTACTTGTACGATCACCTACACTTGCATGTATATTTGTATGCAATATATTTCTATATATTGACCTTGATCCTATACCGATTTAGCTGTTACCTATGGTGTAGAGACCAACTTTTGTTGCATCTGAGTGAAATCCATCCTCAATTCTTACTCTGAATATCCTAGGTGTTCTATTGCAGCTATTGGGTTTGGTGAGTGGAAAGTTTGTTGATAGGGCCCAGACTTCCACTTAAGGGGCAACCCTGGCTGCTCTTTATTTAGGGGTACCACTTGCTACCTCAAACCTTTTATTTCAAATGCCTCCAGTTTAGAATTTTTGCAACTCCAGCACCTGTTTTACCATTTCATTTAGTTGCTCAGGCTATGCCTCTCCGACCACCTATGTATGAGGAAGATCAGAAAGCATTAGTCAATTTCTTAAGGTTGGATCCTCCAAGGTTTTTAGGCACTCTCGTAGAGGATGACTTAGAGTATGTTTTGTGATGCTTTATTGGGCAAGTATATATTTTTTTACTGATTAAGAGAGAGGGAGAGAAGAGTTGTTTTTACTTTGGGGTTGGGTTGATACCTACCGAGAAAATTTGTTATTTTGTTTGTGGGTTGAGGACTTGGCTTCACAAGATTGTCGAGGTATTTATTTCAAGTGGTGTATCATTTTAGGATGTTTTAGAGACTTGTCATACAATGATATTTTTGTGTGAGTCATGGTAGTGAGGAAAAGAGGCCCCTGACATCCAAGCATATTTAGTGGATCCCATTATGGTGGTAAGAGATCAGGTTCTTGAGGTAGGTGCTCATCTCAACCTCATTAGTAGGGGCACTCTTTTCATTCGTACATGCCTTGATTTAGACTTTTTGTGATAGTTAATAGAATTTTTGGCAAGAAGGTCAGTCATCTACTTAGTCTTTGAGGGACACTACTTCTAGGTCATCGGGCCATAGTGGTCATACTGGTTCAACTAGTTCATCCCAGCAGAGTAGGCCATTGGGGATATGTTATGAGTGAAATGCTATGGGACACATTTCTAGAGATTTCCCCTAGTGGGTTACCATTCTGTCTGTTGTTCATCTTACAGGTACTCTATCTCAATCTATTAGAGCAGTTCCACCTCAGGGTAGAGATGTGGTGCCCTGGGTATAGGTGTTCCTAAGCATGATAGTGTGAGGGGTCGAGATGGTTTTTGTGATGGTGGTCGTCATCATTTTTATATTGTACCAAGTAGATTAAGTGATGTGAGGCCAAAATATCACATATTTATCCATTATTTTCCTCATATCTTAATATTTGTATTAGTTTCTTGAGTAATAAATATTCTATATTGTGCTAATATGGCATATTATAGTGTATGAATTATTTGACGTGTAAAGGAAGAAGTTTGGAGCTCAAACGAACAGGCAGCTTAATGGAATAAAGTTAATATTATATTCAATGAGAATATAATAATATAATAATCAATTCAATTGAAATTTCAATTGGAAATGCTGGGCGCCGATATATCCTTGTAATTATTGGTTTTCAAGTCCGTTTTGGACTTGGTTATTTTATTTAGGGTTATTTCCTACACCTATAAATACCCTATTTTGTACAATAATTAGGGATATTATTTAGAGAAGCATATATTATTTTAGGAGGCTACATATTATTTTAGGGTAAAGATTATTTTGAGTTCAACATTATACCTGATATTTTTAGAAGACTTTTAATCTAGGGCAAGATCTTGGAACCGGCGTGGAGACCGGAGAATAATTGTGTACACTTTTCTTCTCCTTTATTTATATATTTTTATGTTCTTCCTTGAATGATTTA
>JBDJHY010000008.1:10984583-10996737 GCA_039654485.1 Withania somnifera | reverse complement strand
TTTAAATTTGTTTTTCTATCGAATCTTAATATCAATTAAAAAAAAAAAGCCAACTCAACATGATATCAGTAGCCTTTGTTCATACGCCAATAGAAGTTAAAGAGACGAAGTGTTGATATGCAGAATGTTTTGGAAGAATTCAACTATTTGTTTGAAGTGACAAAAACCCCCTGACATTCTCACAGAGAGAATGACCACAAGATTGTGTTAAAGTAGGGAGTCTCATGTATGAATGTAAGACCTTATATATATGTAGTTAGATCAAAAGATGAAATTAAGAAGATGGTTGATTAAATGCTTGATAGTGATCAAGCCTAGTATAAGTCCATTTTTCTCCTATAGTTATGGTTACGAAAAAATATGAGACGTGAAGACTATGTATTGATTAAAAGAGACTTAGTGATTGCACAATGAAGGATGACTTCATATACCTATCATAGAAGAGCTATTATATGCGCTTGGGAGACAAAAATACTTCTCTAAGTTGGATTTAAGATTCAAGGTATCATTAAATTAGAATGCATGTGCAAGACATTGAAAAGACTGCTTTGAGATCCCACAATTGTCATTATGAGTTTGTAGTAATGTTATTTGGTTTAACCTATGCACTCTAAACTTTCCAAAGCTTAATGAACTCCATCTTTTCCCCGTATTTGAGAAAATTCATCCTAGTGTTTTTATGATATTTTGATATATAACCCTTCTTGGGATGATCATTTGAAGCACATGCTCATATTATCACACAACATAGGGTCAGTGTTGATCCGGAAAAGATTACAGTAACTCAGTGTTCCTAAGACTACTAAGGAACTCAAGGGTTCTATGGGCTTGATTGTTTATTACAGAAGATCTGTAAGGGGTTATGGGGTGTTAGCCATGACTTTGACTAAGTTACTGAATAAGGACAGATTTGAATGGTCTCCAACTGCAACCAAGGCTTTTGATCAGCTCAAGCTAACAATGAGCACCATTTATGTACTTGCCTTACCCAGTTTCACACAAGAATTTGAATTGGAGACTGATGCTTACAATTATGGAATAGGTATTTTGTTGACGGAAGGTGGGAGCCCTCTAGATTATATAAGTAAGGCATTTAAACCTAGGCACTTGACCCTTTCAATGTATGAAAAAGATGTTAATTATAATAAGGGCAATAAACTATAGGGGACCTTATTTGGTCGGCAAGCAATTTCTCATAAAATTAGTCGTCAACCATTGAAGTATTTGTTGGAGAAATCAGTTTTCACTTCCAGTAAAAAAATGGATTGACATACTCATGGGTTATGATTATGATATAGTGTACAAGAACGGGAAAGACAATTTGGCATATGATGCCCTATCAAGATATCCTACATTTTAGGAACCTCAATAACAAATCTAAGTACTATAACTTTTGATTTCCTTGGATAGGGTCAGGAATTCTTATCTATCAGATACCCACTCGCTACAGTTGCTTACTCAGATCAGTTCTAAGCTTCTAGCTCATCCATTGTTTTATTTGAAGGAAGGGGTGTTTTATTGAAAAAAGGGGGATAGTGGTGGGAGTTGATAATAGCTTAAAACAAGAAATTCTCCAATACCTGCTTGATAGTGCCCTAGGTAGACATTCAAGGATGCCTTCTACATTGCATAGAGTAAGTCATCTCTATTACTGGAAGGAAATGAAAAAAGATGTTCATGATTATATCAAGAAATATGAGGTGTTCTAGAGATGTAAGGGGGGAAACATCATACTTCCTGGTATATAACAACCTCTCTCCGTTCTAGATAGGGTATGAGAAGACATCAGTCTAGACTTTATTGAGGGCCTTCCCAGAGATCATAACAAGTCAATCATCTTAGTTGTAGTGGATCGACTAAGTATAGCCACTTCCTGAGTCTCACTCACCCTTATACTTCCATATTTGTTGCTCAACCATTCCTAAACAATATCTACAGGTTACATAGGCTACCACAGACTATTGTCATTGATAGAGCTGTGATTTTCTTAAGCAAGTTCTGGAACATATTATTTACAACTCAGGGAGTACAACCTTATCACTCCACAACTTATAACCGATAATTATACGGTCAGACTGGATTGTGAACAAGCGTCTGGAAGGATACCTTAAATGCATGTATTGTGATAGACCTAAGGAGTGTGTACAATGGCTCTCTCTAGCTGAGTGGTGGTACAATACAACCTTTCGTTCTGCTAGCAAGATGGCACCCTTTGAAATGGTCTATGGTCAGAAGCCACCCATTCATTTGCCTCATAATTCTATGGTAGATATAATGGATACGAAACTCCAAGCTAGTAAGAGCACCATCAGACTTTTGAGGCACCATCTCTCCTTTCCTCAGTCCAAAATAAAATCCCAAGCTGAAAAGTATAGATCTCCTAAAGTATTTGAAGTTAGTGATAAGATTTTTGTAAGGTTACAAACTTATGGCCAGGTGTCTTTTCGAGGCAACTCATATAAAAGTTGTACCCCAAGTACTTTTGTCCCTTTGTTGTTATCAAGAAGTTGGGTATAATAGCCTACCAACTTACATCTTCCTTATTAATCCAAGATCTACACACTTTTCATGTTTCCCAACTGAAAAAACACATTGGTGATCGACCAGTCCAACCTGACTTGCTTGTCACACCCCTCATCATGGTAATGTCATGTTGGAACCTGACGATGTGTTTGATACTAGGTATGTTTTAAAGGGGTCGACTGATCTCTCAATATTTGGTGAAATGGTTCAGTTGGGGAAGGAGTATAATTATGTACTATATCTATAAGAGGGAAAATTAGGTCTTTCCATGATTTCCAGAAATTTCTGTGCGGGTCAAGAAGTTAGTTAGCAGGTAGTTAGAATTCTGTTAGAAGTTAGCACTATCAGTTGAGAGACTGATTAGCATATAAGTGCATATTTTCCATTGAGATTTATTCATGATTGATTCTAATGACATTCCTCCCTTCTTTCTTAACTGATTTACACCTGTTATCTCTAAATTACTGTTCAGTAGCCATTCTTCCATTGACTACTTCAGTTGCAGAATTATGCTTGTCAATCAGCACGTTGTAGTTACTAGAGTTCGAGTTCACGTAGGGAAGAAAACTATGCAGGAGAATTTATAGCTAAAAGGAGACCAGTCTCTAGGGATGACTAGCATCCGTCCACCATGGACGTCGACTAGCTAAGCTAGGGTTTGGCGTTTACGAGAGAGACGAGAGAGTTTGGGATTAGATTCTTGAGTTGAAATGACATCATCAACTATTACCAGAAATGATTTTGCATGTTCTTAGCTCATTAAAAATATGAGGATTCGTATTAGGATAATAATAAAACTAAATATAAGCATTCACTATAGCAGTGTGGCCAAGAATTCAATTTCTTCTAATTCGTCTGCGTTTCCTGGACTACTTTTTGTTACAGTATCAAAGTGAATAAATTAGATGTTTTTTATTGCACGTAGTGGGGACTAATGTGAGCAGGGTTGCAAATTAAAGCTCAGAACAATTATTAGATTTTAATTTCTATACACAAAATCTATAAAGATAATACCAAAAAATAAAAAATAAATACTCGTGTTTGCGAATAAAGTCTATGGTAGCTTTATTTTAGCAGCAGTCTGACCGATGTGAGTCAATGCTGGTTGTCTTCATAATTTTATGCTCTCCAGCTCCATCTACCACTCCTTGCTGTTCATAAATGTTTGTGATTTTCAAATCTGCTGTTGTAAAAGTCACTCTCCGTACACCAACTATTAAGGCTTTCTGTTGAGACCATGACATGCATACAATAAATTTATGAGTAAATTTTGTATAGATATTCATTATGACCGGTATTTGAATATATGATTGAAGTGTTTCTATTATCTTTTGAAAAGTTTTCATGCGTGTCCACCAAAATTCATAAAATTAATCACATAATATATGCACCTTCTTAACTATACATATGTGCATCAATTGGAATAAACCTAAAATTTATGACTTATAACGGATAATCGCAAATTTGAGTGAGGTGATAAATCTCAATTAATTAACCTGTCTAGGTAACATACACTTAATAACATGTGTATTTAAAAAGAACGATAATATGAATTAAAAGCATCTAGTAGGAGGTGATCAATTGGAGCATATCATAATTCTAGACTACATAAAACTTAAGTATAAGCTTTAGGATCTACTAATACATTCGGCCTAAAATGAACAAATTAAATGAAATGAGCAAAATATTAGAATACTGATGTTGATTTAATTAGTGCTTTTATAAATTTCTTAGTGATATTTGCGGATTTTCTGGTAATTTAGAAAAATGACAGAAATTGATCTTTCCTTTTCATACCTAATGCGTATGAATTATGGAATGATTAAATATAGATTGTTAAAGTCACGAACCGATCAGTTGGTGGGAGTTGAGAGAATGACAAAAACTAGTATTATATTTTGCAACAGCATTTAGTCGCATGCATGTCCAACTTGAATCCTCCTTTTTATAATTAGACTTCCAATTAGATTTCTCATCAACCAATACACAAGAACACCAAAGTGTGCAACGAACACATAACACACAAAAAAGAAGCAAGAAGAAGAAGAAAAAACCCTACACTATTTTCCTTTCTCTTTCATTCTCTTTAGCCTTTAGTCTTTTATCCCTTTTTCTTCATGGATCTTATTTCAATTTTGCTCTATGGCCTTCCTTTGTTTTACCTACTCTATTTGATATGGAAGATTATAGATCGAAAGAGACACCAAAATTGTTACATTTTAGACTATGAATGTTACAAGCCAACCGATGATCAAATGCTTAGCACAAGATTTTCCGGAGAAGTAATTAGGAGGAACAAACAACTTGGCCTAAATGAGTACAAGTTCCTCTTGAAAGCAATTGTTAGCTCAGGTATCAGTGAACAAACGTATGCACCACGAATGGTGTTTCAGGGCCGCGAAAAATGTCCTAAGTATGAAGATGGGATCTTGGAGATGGAAGAATTTTTCCATGATAGCATTGACAAGCTCTTGAAGAGGAACAAAATTTCCCCTAGTGAAATCGATGTCCTCGTGGTGAATATATCTATGTTAACTTGTATGCCATCATTGGCTGCTCGAATAATCAACTACTACAAGATGAGGGAAGACATTAAGGTGTATAACATCACCGGGATGGGGTGTAGTGCTAGCGTCATATCGATAAATGCTGTTCAAAGTATTTTCAAGAATGAGAAGAACAAGTTTGCACTTATGGTGACATCCGAGTCCTTGAGTCCAAACTGGTATACGGGGAACAATAGATCTATGATTCTTGCTAATTGTTTGTTTAGGTCAGGGGGTTGTGCTGTTTTATTGACAAACAAATTGGCTTTCAAAAACAAGGCTATGTTAAAGTTGAAACAACTAGTTAGGACACACCATGGTGCAAAAGATGAAGCCTATAATAGTTGTGTACAAAAGGAGGATGATCTAGGTAACATAGGGTTCCACCTTGATAAAACACTACCAAAGGCCGCGACACGTGCCCTAGTCGATAATTTAAAACAAATTGCACCCTTGATCCTTCCGGTGAGGGAGCTACTTCGATTTGCGATCGCGTTATTTGTGAAAAAAATGATCTGGGGCTCAGCAAAAAGAGGACCTAAGCCAGTGATCAATTTCAAAACCGGCGTGGATCATATTTGTCTTCATACTGGAGGAAAAGCAGTGATTGATGGAGTTGGTGCAAATTTGAATCTGAGTGAGTATGATTTAGAGCCAGCAAGAATGACATTGCATAGATTTGGTAATACTTCAGCAAGTAGTCTTTGGTACGTTTTGGGGTACATGGAGGCTAAAAAAAGGCTTAAAAAAGGTAATAAAGTGCTTATGATTAGCTTTGGAGCAGGATTTAAGTGTAATAGTTGTTTGTGGGAAGTGTTAAGAGATTTGGGTGATGGAAATGTGTGGAAAGATTGCATTGATAATTATCCACCAAATACTTTGGTGAATCCTTTCTTGGAGAAATTTGGATGGCTACATGATGAAGATCCAGACACATTCTACGTTCCAGATGACTATGTTATCCCTTGAGCTTTGTCTTCTTTTATTTTTCAAAAAAAAAAAAAAAAAAAGAGTTTATCTTTCTTATTGCTTAAGAAAGAATAATATCAACTTCATTTTTTTCTTTTCTCACTTTACAGTATTTTCTAAAGTAGGATTTCTGGGTTTGGGATTTAATTCATAGAGCTCATAGCTTCTTTTATTGATTTTTTCTTTAATATATGACGAAAAGAAAAGTTGTTCTTGTTGATCCATAGGTGGATTCTTTTCCCAGTATAATTACGCATTTGTCTTGTATCAAAGGAATCTGTTCCGTGTATGTACCAAGACTAATCACACTATGTTGATCTTATTATAATTTTTAATTAGTATTTTACTATTTTTATCTTTTTACATTTGATGTTAGTTAAAAAATCTTTCACAGCTTTATCACGGGCTTTCTAACCTAAAGCAGCATCCGGATGATGATGTCTAATCCTTTAGCCGCCACAGGGCTTGCTCTTCGTCGTCGTTTGACTTCTGAATTAGATTTGGTCAAATGATTTGACAGATAAACTTTTTGGAAAAAAATTATTTTTCATTTTCATTATTACTTTTTCAATTTTTAGTACTTTTATCATGTGAAATTTAAATTTTAAGAAAAATTCTCACAAAGACCCTTTTTCTTGAACTGGTATTTTCCCATCTGTTGAATCCCAAACTCTTGGCTATAAATTTTGAAGCTTCACCTCAATTTTGACAAAAAATTATCGAAAACTCCCTCCCGCATCCTCTCTCCTCCTTACATTCTGCATTTTTTTTTTCACAAAAAAAAAAAAATTGAAAAAAAACGTAATTGTCCAGTGTGTTGATCCACGCAGGGCGTTTCTGATTTATTGTTTTGTACACAAAAAGATAACAATTAACACAAATAAAATTGAAACCGATGAAGTACGTGATTTTATCCACACAGGGCGTTTCTGAATCTTCTGGGAAAGAAAACAGCTACGTACGTATATTCACTCATTTCTCCTTACCCCGGCCCACTTTCCTTAATGTCATTGCGTGTGAATTTAATTTGTATTCGTGACTTTGGTGCATGTCCAACTAAGACTATTTAAGATGCACATGAGAAACAAAACTTCAATATGCAAAAGTAGTCACAACAGTATCAGTAAAACTTGAAGTGTTCTAGCATTGATTAGAGTTTTTCGAGTTCAAATTTTAAATACGAAATGTGAAATTTGTTAAAGTAAATTTAGATTTAACCGAATTGTAATATACATGCAACAAAAAGAAGTTATGCCTTGGTCCCATTCTTAATAATTCAATTTGAAGTTTCAAACCTAATTCTATCGGCCAATTTATTCTTTCTACTTGGGCAGAACATTGGAGTTATTAGTAGGTCCTTGTAGTCCTGCTAGAAAAATGGATAGATTAAAGTTTTTAAAAAGCAGGTCTTTCTCCAAGTTAACACAAAATGAGTTTAAATTATATACACGATTAGTATAACTAACTTTATACTGTAAGGTTATTTTTACTTTTAGTAGTAAATAATTTATTTTATTTTCAAAATTTCAGAATCATATTTAATAGATCTTCTTTGAATAATTCATAGTATAAAAAAGTTATTTAATTGATAATGTATATAACTTCAACCCAACAGTAAATAACATTCGCCGCTTAATCCACTTGTGATCAATAAATCAACCTTGAATATCAAAAATTTCATTATTGCAAACGAAATAAAAGAAGTTGATCAAAAACTTTGTAGAGAGAAGAAGAAAATTATAATTACTTTGTATAATAGAAGGACAGACTCTTATTTACTGGAGAAAAACTTGTTAGACACCAAGTGACAAAATTAACGATTGGTTCAATCCTAACTATATTGGTTCCTTTACCATTAGTGGCTTCTTTCTAACTAATTCTGGTAACTACTTCTTGGCCTAGAAGCAATATAAATATGGACATACTTATATATTTTACTTCATTAATTCCCCCTTGCATTAACATGCCTTACTAAAACCATTAAAAAATTTATCAAAAACTTCTGTGAGATTAAACCTTAGTGAAGCAAAAAAAAAAAGTGCAACTGCATCTTACTCTCCATAAGAAAATATCACTTTATTTCTTAGAGATGATACATTCCAATTTTGTATATCAACTTTTCAAATATATGCTTATATGAGTACTTACATATCGCTCATCAACAAAGTCCTAGCACATGGTGGAATTCGAACCCTCGACCTTCAGTTCTAAAGGTCATCCCTTTACCAACTGCCTCAACTCATATTGACTATTTTGATGTATTCACCCATTACAAGCAACATCATCATCACATAGATATGAGTATATATACCTTTAAAATAAAACTAAAATCACACATTTTTTTTTTGAAATTATTGAGTCATTGATTTCAACCAAATACATTCTCAACTTGCTCTATAAATGGCTATCATCTTTAAATGATTTGAAACAATGGCAACTATTGTTTGTTTGCTTGGCCATCATGATATAGGTGTACATAGATTTTTTTTTAAAAAACAAATTTGGCTTTAAAATAGAAATTACAGAATTAAAATAAACAGTTATTGTATCTAAAAAACACTCATCAAAATTACTTTTTTTTTTTTAATAAAAACTTTTCATTTAGCTTAAACTACTGGAGTTTCAACCAATCTTTTTTTTACAGATTTGACCATAAACAAAATAAACAATTGAAACAAAAAGCTATTATGCCTATACAAAACATAATTAAAAATATTGTATATTAATGTAATGGCCTGCATGATCGTTCTTTTTTTTTAATACATTTCCCATTTTGAACCTTTTCGTAGCTTTATATGTGTTGTTTATCACTTGAAGAATGGGTAACATAATTCTCGAGGTCATCAGATGTGTATCAGATTTTTAGTGTCGAAAATTGGAAAGTTTGATCAAAGTTCAACTTCTAGGTTAACAAACTCAAATTCGAGTTCTGACAGCTTTGTTATGCTAGAAAGTAATTTTTGACCCATCCATCATTACTAAGTTATTCATAATGCGAACTCAAAAAATTAGGATCGGATCGAGTTAAGTCTGAAATTTAAATAATCACCAAAAAATTCATGTTAGTGACTGCCATAACACTACCTTGGCTGCTACAACGGAGTCGCTATAATGGGTTACGTGCCACTATAGTGGTCACGTGCAGTCCATTCTGTGTTATTAATCATATCTTATCCCTGTTTTGTTCTAAAAAGAAGGATTTCATCCTAAGGATATTCCTAGAGTTATTTTTAAGCGTTGCCACTTAAAAACAAAGGAGAAAGAGCTCGTGCTAACTAAAATCCTTTCATCCACTTATCAAAATCCTTTTCATCAACTCAGGTTTCATAGCAATTGAATGAACTTCATGACCAAAGTTTGGCTTCTAAGTAAGTTATGGTTTAATGTGTAGTAGACTAAGGTTATTTATGTATTCATGATTTACAAGTTATGCGAGAAGAATGGTTAGTCCTGCGATCAAAGAGTTCGATTGGCTAACACATGGATATTAATGAAAGAGCCTTAAACTAAGGGCTTTGTACTATGTGATTCTTCATACTTATACCTTGTTGCCAAATTTCTGCACATAGTTCAATATTGTGATAATTTAATGCGCGTGTGAGCGAGTGATGTAGTCTTGAAAACCTAAGGAAGTAATATTATAAATCGGGGAAAATAGGAATTTGGTTGTATGAGATGTAAATTATGTGATTCTTATCTATGTGTAGATTCGTGGTTTGAAATGAAATAAGAAATTGTATAGAGCCAATCACCTTGGAGTATGACTTGATCTCGGTGGCTCGTATGCTAAAGGTGATTGATTTAGTGCTAGAAATTGTAGGTTGGACGTGATGGAGTTTTAAGGATAGACAACCCTGAATACTTGTAAATATTGAATGTGTAAAATGATAATGGAGCCTTGAATATCTCTTGCTTGTGTGATTAAGTAGTCCTTGAGTGTAATGGTCATCCGGGCTATTTCTATATTTTTGTGATTTTCTTTGTGTTTAGAGCATTCTTGTTACTTCCCCAAGTCTGTTGTGACTTGTTGGGATAGGAAATTTGGTTCCCTGGTAGCTTTACAACTCCTCTCCCTTTTTATTATTGCTTATTTAGGTCTCTCTCATATTATACGAGTCCAAATTATCATTTCATCGATTCCATTAAGTCAAGAATATTGATTACATAAAGAATTCATATATGATTTGTTGGAATTAGATTCCATTTGCCTTTGATTCCAATTTTGGATCTTCTAGGAAATCAAGTATCAGTACTCAGCATGATCACTCTAAAGAACGTGATCGTGCTAAGTCCAGATTTTTCCCCTCTAGCGCGATCGCACTAAAGCGATGTGATCGATTCGTGCTCAAAAACCATCCTCAACCCGATATCACTGAGAGGATACAATCATGGTACAGCGTGCCTAGGCCTATATAAGGCCAGTTCCAGCAGGTTTTCATCGTTTTCTTTGAACTTATCACTAAATTCTCTCTAATTTTATGCTTAAATCAGCATCTTTAAGGAGTTATTTTTGTCTCTGATTCGTGGAATCATGTTATGGTGGTTCTACGATCATTTTTACCGGCAATTTCTTGATTATCACATAAATTTTTTGGGCTTATTTATTCATTATCTATCATTGGTCTGAGCCTAATTTTATACCATACATTTCAGTAGTTATGCTCTATGTGTTGGTATAAATGTTTTATTTATTGAACTACGAGGGTTCATAGACCCATTTTTAGCTTGGATTTTGACCTTGTTATTCCTATAGCAATATAGGTCTTAGTTTTCTCCCCTTGACTCATGGATTGTGTTTCTTTTAGTCTCGTGTAGTGTCGAGCTTTTTCGTGGACCTCAGCTTCTCCAATGCGATTCTCGAGGGCTTTTATCAGTGCTAGGTAAGTTACAATGTACCCTTTTTAGATTGGGTGTTAGTGTTGTATATCTATTGTAAAGTGCCAGCTCGGGGCTAGAATGTGCTAGTTGAAGCCCTGTTATATTTATTATTCTAGCCTATGGCCTGTTTAGCTGCCTTGTAGCCTGATTATTTACCCTGAGGCTATGTAGATATACCCGCGTGTTCGACGTTGATGCTCGAACATATAATGGTTGGGGGAGGAGTATATAATTTTTGCATGATATACACTAACTTTGAAATGGAGATCGGTTGGGAGGGGATTGACTAGAGGTTAGAGCTTAGTAGTTATCCCCTTGGATATTGGCTGATCGCTTTAGAGCTGATCTATACTGTTGTTTGTTATGTTTAACGAGAATGCATGCATTGTTTTGGTTAATGACAAACGATATGTACTTTTCTTACTGGGTTTTACTCTATTTTACTATATTATCAGGATTGGGTTTTGACACTATTTTGGTTATGCATACATAGCAATTTCTTGGGTTTTCTACTAAGATATGATATATGGCCAAGCCCTAATTTTGGCATTTTTCCTTAATGACTATACCCCAGTTGGACTTTTTATGAGGTTTTGAACACTGGTTCGAGTCCCGCTGGCTTTATGAAATTTTACAATTGGGATCGAGTCCCTCCACGAGCCTTGCCGACCTGGGTATCTATGTCAGGCATATTGCATTGCCTGGGAGAGGGGTATACGGCGGAGTAGAGGTATACGGTTTGAGTTGATGACTCCCTAGCACATACAAGTGTATGCGGTCGTACAAGTAATATAGTAGCTCTTTTGAACCAGATGTTGAACCCACAGGGACTTGGAATTATGAATTAGAATTTCTAAATGATTCTAGTAACATCTTAATCTATAATCCAATATAAGAGAATAGAGATAGGAGTGTGATAGTTCTGCAGCTCTAATGTAACTATGTACACGTAAAATAAATATGTAGTGAAATGACTCAACAAGATAGATACAAACGAATGTCCTAGGGTTATGGCGATTGCACACACATAAGTATAGTCTTAATCTTAATAAAGATACTTATTCTTTAATTGTTGATTTAGGGGTTGCAATCATGACTAGGGATTTATAGCCCTCTAGTCCCTATTTATGTAACACACAACTGTTCCTATTGGCATGTGTTATATGACTTTCATAAATGCATTACACTTTCTTTCATATTAAACTAAGTGAAGCACTAAGTATGCTATCATGTCTTAG
>JBDJHY010000008.1:10955977-10977597 GCA_039654485.1 Withania somnifera | reverse complement strand
AGGAAACACCCCAACTTCTGTTGGGGTGTAAATCAGAACTAGAACTAGAATCAATTCTGTAATCAGAGTCAAGGACATAATTAGCAGCAACAACAATAGAAAGGAAGATACAATTAGAATTATTCATCCAAGTGTCGCGATGATGAAGTTCAGAGGAAGCTTCTATACATGGTTAAAGGGTTGAATACCAAGATAGATCACAAGGCTGTTGATAATAAAAATTAATAGAGCTCCCATAATATCTTAGAGAAACACGTACGGCATATGGGAGCATCATAGAATACGAGGCCTCAAGAAGGTCTTTTAGGTGACATAGATCCTAACCCCAAGTAGGTTCACACATCATTTACCAAATGTGGTAGGTAGTTGGAGGAGTTGTCCTCGAATAAGACGACATCTAAGGTATTGACAAATGATAAAGTTAAAGAGTAGCATAAAGAGAAAGATGTTGGTGCTTTAAGACCCACCCTTCCCTTTCTATAGATATTGAAAAAGTAGAAGGAAAAATATTTCTTTAAGAAGTTCATTGAGATTCTGAAGAAGGTATATGTTACTATACCTGTTTTTTATGTGTTTCAGAGCATCCCAAAACATACCAAGTATGTGAAAGATATTTTAGCCAACAAGAGTAGATTGATAGAGTATGCCAATGTGGCTTTAAAAAAGGTAAGCATTTTGAGAATTCAAAAGAAGCTTCCAACAACGTTCAAAGATCCTGGAGGTTTCACTATTCATATCACCATTGGGCAGGCCATCAATGCCTGAGGCTTGTGTGATTTGGGGGAAATCATAAATTTGATGCCCACCCAAATGCTCAGAAAGATGGGTCTAGTAAGCCTACTATAATAATATTTCATTTGGTAAACCGGTCCTTAGACCGACCAGATGGTATTGTTAAGGATGTGCTGGTCTAAGTAAGGTCTTTGATTTTCCAAGTGGATTTCATTATTCTTAACTTTGATCCTGATCCGAAAGTCACATTTATTTTTTGGTTTTTGTTCTTGGATACTGGGGATGCACTAATTGATGTGGCAACTGGGAAGATGACTATGAGAACCCATGATAAAGTAGAAGTGTTCTAGGTGTACAAAACCATGAAGCTGTTAGTAATGTATGAATAGCTTTCTACCATACATATTATAGGTATATAAGATGTGCCTTCCATCTATATTAAACCAAAACCTCTTAAAAGGGCATTGATGGGAATGGATATATTTGGCGATGAAGCAACAAATGATATGGTTTAGATGCTTTAGGTGGCCATGATTTGCAATCCAGGGACTATGAACCATTGGTGAGGTCTTTGGGACCTCCTCTAAACCTTCCATTGAAGTGGCTCCGAAGATGGAACTAAAAAACTTGCGTCTCTATTTGAGATATACTTTTTTGGGGAAAAGGAGACATTATTGGTTATCATAGCTACAGAGCTATCAGAAGTTCAAAGAAGTGTAGCTTAGCAGTGATGAAACAAAGAAAGAGGGCAATAGGTTGGCAGATGTAAGATATATATGGTGTTAATTCAGCATTCTGTATGCACAAGATACTTATGGAGGAGGGATTGAAGCCTTGTTCTCAACATCAAAGAAGATTGAGAACGCCTATGAAGGACTTTTTTCGAAAAGAAGTGATTAAGTGGCTTGATGCCGACATTTTGTATCGTATATTAGAAAATAAGTGGGTGAGACTTATACAGTGTGTCCCTAAAATGGGTCATGATGGTAATTACTAATTATGACAATGAGTTGATACCTACTCCCACTATCACTGGGTGGAAGATTTGTGTTGACTATTGATAGATACTCAGGCTACAACTAGATATCCATAGCACTAGAAGACTACTACATGACTACATTTACATTCCCTATGGCACTTATGCTTTTAAGCGGATGCCTTTCTCTATAATGCTCCTGCTACCTTCCAAAGGTGTATGAAGACAATCTTCTATGATATGGTGGAAGACTTCATAGAATTATTTATGGATGACTTTTCAATGTTAGGAGATGAATTTAAGGCATGCTTGAGGAATCTAGACTGGGTATTGGCAAATTATGAGGAAACCAACCTAGTTTTAAATTTAGAGAAATGTCATTTTTGGTCAAGAAAGGTTATTCCCTTGGTCATAAAATGTTATGTCACAGATTGGAGGTGGATAAGGCATAGGTGGAAGTCATTGAGAAACTTTATCTCTCTACCGCTGTAAGGGGGTGAGTAGCTTTCTTGGTCATACAGGCTTCTAGTGAAGATACATAAAAGAGTACTCACACATACCCAAACCATTGTGAAAATTGCTAGAAAAAGAGGTCAAATTCGAGTTTGGGGATGATTGTGTTGCAACTTTTGAAGAGTTAAATAAGAAGCTAAATGAAGCTCCTATTCTTGTGGCTCCGGACTAGGAGCTCCCATTTTATATGATATGTGATGCTAGGATATTATTATGGGTGTTGTGTTAGGTGAAAGGAAGAATAAAATAGTCCACTCTATTTATTATGGGAGCAAGGGTCTTGATGGTGCTCAATGTAATTGCATAATAACAGCGAAGGAGATGTTGGAAATTGTATACACTTTTGACAAGTTTAGAGTGTATTTCGTTGGAACAAAAGTTATAGTTCACACATACCATGCAACTATCCGATATTTATTTTACAAGAAGGAAGAAAATCCCAGCCCGATAAGGTGGATATTATTATTGTAGAAGTTTGACCTTGAGATTACAGACAAAAATGGTGCAAAAAATCAATTGGCGGATCATCTCTCCAAACTTAAAGATAGGTCACATATTGATGAAAAGATGTCAAAGATAAGAGAGGAGTACCCTGATAAGTAACTTTTGGGGTTGGGTGTTTATGAGATTCCTTGGTACGCTAATATAGTGAACTTGCTTATTAGTAGGGTGTACCCACTTGATATGATGTATTAGTAAAGAAATAAATTATGCCACGATTCCTGGTACTATAGCTGGGATAAGCCATAACTATTTAAAGAGGATCCTGACCTTATGATGATAAGGTGTACTCCAGAGGTTAAAGTGAAAAAAGTACATAAGTGTCACCATGCCTCTCCTTATGATGCCCAGGGTGTTACGATGGACTTCGTTTCAGACTTGCTTTGGACTAGTAAAGGTCACGATACTTTTTGGGTCATTGTTGACCGACTAAGTCATCTCACTTTATTTCCACTCACTCCTTTTATAATATTGAGCGGGCTCAAATCTATATTCGTGAGGTGGTTTAGTTGCATGGTGTTCTTGTATCCATCCTTCTAATAGAGGCACCAATTTACTTTGCTATTTTAGAGATCTGTTCAGCATGACTTGGGTATCGAGGTTCATTTGAGTATTGTATTTCATCCGCATACGGATGGTCAGTCTGAGTGTACCATTCAAGTTCTGGAGGATATGTTGAGGGCTATGTTATTGACTTTGGGGGTACTTGGGATCAGCACCTACTATTGACAGAGTTTGTTTATAATAATAGCTATCACTTTTGAGATGGCACCATTTGAAGCATCGTATGGTAGGCGGTGTAGGTCGCCTATTGGTTGGTTTAATGGCTTTGAGGCTAGAGTCCAGTCTTTATATTTGTTGCTTGATTCTCTTGATCAGGTTCAATTGATCAGGATAGATTGTAGGCAGCATTGGGAAGGTAGAAGAGTTGCGCTGATCGTAAGTTTCACACCTTAAAGTTTGGAGTTTGTGATAGTCTTGCTGAGGGTTTCTACTATGCATGGTGTGATGAGGTACGGTAGGCGGGGCAAACTTAGTCCCAGGTATATTGGTTCATATGAGATCTTAGAGAGAGTTGGTGATGTTGCCTACTGGTTGGACTTACCTCCTACGATTTCAATTGTTCAACCGATATTTCATGTTTCAATGTTGTAGCAGTATATTCAACTCAAACTTGATCAAGAGAATCCCACAACAAATCTGAAGTCTAGAATTTAGGCTCAAAACCATTAAACCACATAATAGGCGACCTACACCGCCTATCGTACAACACCTAAAATGGTGCCATCTCTATGATGGAGTAGTAGTTATTATTATAAGCAAACTCATTCAATGGTAGCCACTGATCCCAAGCACCACCAGGATGTATATCACAAGGCCTCAGCATATGCTCCAATACTTGAATGGTACACTCATATTGACTGTCTGCTGATGAAATTTAGTACTCAAATGAACCTCGGTACCTAAGTCCCGCTAAATAAATCTCCTAGACTGGGAAGTAAACTTGGTGCCTCTATCAGAAATGATGGATACAGGAACACCATGCAACCGAACCACAATATAGATTTGAGCTAGATGCTCAACATTATAAGAGGACTGAGTAGGAATAAAGAGAGATGACTTAGTCAATCGGTCAACAATGACCCAAACAGTATCGTGACCTCTACTAGTCCGAGGAAAGCCCAAAATGAAGTCCATCTTCGCACGTTCCCACTTCAAAGACAGAATAAGAAGCCTTTGAATTAAAGCACCTGGTCACTGATGCTCATACTTAACTTGTTGACAGTTTAAACACTTAGACACATACTCAGCAATGTCCCTCTTCATCCTACTCCACCAATACAACTGCCTAAAATCACGGTACATCATAGCTACACCAGGATGAATAGAATACCTGGAGTAGTAAGGCTCACGCAAGATCAAATACACCAGATCTCCAACCTGTGGTATACAAACGTAATCATTATATCGGAGAGCCTCATCTGAATTAATAGAAGTCGTGTCGGCCTCTCCATCTAACACCTAATCACGAAAAGCAACAAATTCTTATCCTTAAATTGTCCATATCAAATTTGATCTGACTAGGAAGATCTGGCCTCAACACATGCTAACACTCTCCTGGGGTGTGATAGATCAAGTCTACCAACCGACTAGCCAATGATCGAAACTCCACCGTCAATGACCTCTCTAAAACTAACAAGGCTGCTAAGCTACTCATACTGACTGCCATCAAAAAAATTTCCTTGCCCAGAGGTAGCGAATAGAAATATCATAGTCCTTCAGCAACTCGACCCATCTTCGCAGCCTAGAATTTAACTCCTTCTAGTTCATGATGTACTAAAGACTGTGATGGTTAGTAAAGATCTCACACTATACCCCACACAAATAATGTCTCCAAATCTTAAGCGTAAACACTAGAGCCGCCAACGCTAAGTCATGAGTGAGCTATTTACGTATAGGGACCTTTATTTTCCTTGAAGCATATGAAATCACTCGACCTTGCTATATCAAAATACATCCGAAATAATTACCAGAAGCATCACAATATACTAAGAATCCCTAACCCTCCAAAGGGAAGGTCAATACTAGCATTGAAGTCAATAATTACTTGAGCTTCAAAAATCTCAACTTACAATCATCATATCACTGAAAGGCAACATCATTCCTAGTCAACATAGTCAAGGGCGCCACAATTAATAGGAACCTCTCAACAAAACACCTATGTACTCAGCTAAACCAACAAAATTATGAATCTAAAAAATAGATATTGTCCTCGACCAATCTCGCATCGTCTGAATCTTTGCTGGATCAATTTTAATCCCAGCCTTGGACACTACATGCCCTAAAATGCAATAAAATCCGACCAAAATTCACACTTTGAGAACTTGGTATAGAGCATATGTTCATGATCGGAGATACTCTACAAATACATAGTATATCATCAATAAATACAATCATGAAAGAGTCCAAGTAGGGCTTAAGAACCCTATGCGTCAATT
The DNA here is from genome assembly GCA_039654485.1 of Withania somnifera. NCBI lineage: Eukaryota > Viridiplantae > Streptophyta > Magnoliopsida > Solanales > Solanaceae > Withania > Withania somnifera. The sequence goes on along the minus strand of JBDJHY010000008.1, from coordinate 10,971,876 downwards.
CCATGAGATCTACTGGAGCATTAGTCAAACCAAAAGACAACAAGAAATTCATAGTGGTCATATCGAGTCATAAATGTTGTCTTATGAATATCCTCTGTCCGAATCCGTAATTCATGGTAACTAGATCTCAAGTCAATCTTAGAGAACACTGCGGCTCCCTTAAGTTGATCGAATAAATTATCAATTCTTGTCATGGGATATCTATTCTTCACTGTGACTTTATTCAACTATTAATAATCAATGCACGCTCATATAGTACCATCTTTATTTTTCACAAATAAAATTGGCGAACCCCAAGAGGAAATACTAGCGTGAACAAAACCCTTATCTAACAAATCTTGGAGTTAAATCTTTAAGAGTCTCAACTCTAAAGGAGCCATGTGATAAGTAGTAATAGAAATGGGCTTAGTTCTCGGCTCTAGATCAATAGGAAAGTCAATATCTCTCTTTGGTGGTAGGCCTAGTAGGTCAGCCGAAAATACATCAAGAAAATCAAATACAACAGGAACAAACTCAGGAATAGGAATGTCGGTCTGAATATCATGGACATAAGCTATATATGCCAAACACCCTCTCCCTACTAACCTCCTAGCATGAAGGCAAGAAATAAACCCTATTTGTGCGTGGCTACTATAACCCTTCCAAACGACCGGATATGAACCAGGCATAGCTGAGGTTAGTGTCTTGGAATAACAATCCAAAGTCACCGGAAGAGGGGACAATCAATCCATGCCTAAATAACATCAAAATCAACCATGTCTAAAAGCATCAAGTCATTCCAAGTTTCTAATCCACTAACAGAGATCATGCATGACCAGATCACCCAATCTACTACAAAAAAAATCCCCTACAGGGGTAGTAACACACATAGATATAGAAAATACATTAGTGGGCAACCCCAAATTTTGTGCAAACTATGATGACACATAAGAGCAAGTAGATCGAGGATCAAATATGGTTGACGCATGTATAGAACACACAAAAATAGTACTTGTGAAGACAAAATTCGAGGCCTCAGCCTCAGGTCTAGCAAGAATAGCATACAACTTTTGATCACCGATATGACGACCACGACCACAACCATCATTCCTACAAAGCTGGCCAACACCATGATAGTCATTCTGTGCCCCACCTCTAGCTAGTGGAGGCACTTCCCTCACGGTCGGTACAACCTGGGGAGAAACCTGAATAGTACCCCTCTGAGTGAAATCTCTGGAAAAGTAACCCAAAATGCCATGTTAAAAATATTGCCTTAGGGGCCCACTCTTCCTAGAACTCAGGTTTTTTGTCTGACCACCCAGCTGCAAAGATGTAGATCCCTAAAAATACTGATCTGGAGAAAGAGATGAAACCTATTAGGATGTCTACACTGGCCTACTAGACTGGCCATATGTATATTGGAACTTACCACGGCCCCTAGAATGGGACCCACTGAAACCTTACTGATGTCTCTGCCTTTTCTTCTTGCACTGGTGTGACTCACGATAGAGGGCCTTCATAGAGTTAGCATGATCTACCATGGCCTAAAACAATTGATCATTAGATACTAGCAATGACACAGCCTCACGGAGATTGTCTCCAAACCCATAAGCAAATCTACGAACTCTCTCCGCCTTAGTAGGCATAAACGTCATACCATAAACTAACAACTGGTGGAATCGAGCCTCATACTCCTCTTCCGATATCGATCCCTGCTTAAGCTTTCTAAACTCCTCCCTTAAGCACACTTGTCTTTCCCTCGATATAAATTTTCTCATAAAACCTTATAAAACTCGACCTAAGTCGGTTGAGGTGAACTTGCTGATCTGCATACAACAAAATCCATCAATAAAATTTTAGTTGATACAAGCCTTGTAAGAGGTCATTCATTTCATTACTCAAAAGTTGCAGTTAATAACAAAAATAGTTAACCAATTTAATATATTTCCAAATGATGATTGGTCTGAGTTAAATTCTTTTATGAGTATTTAATTTTTTAGTTTTGTTGTTGCTTGAGGACAAGCAAAATTTTTAGGTTAAGTGTGTTGATGTGACATCATTTGACGTCACACACTTTACGTAAAATTATGAATAAATAAATATTTTGAGATTTGATGTGTTTTCTATATATGTAATGGTTACAGTTTGATTTTTGAATTTTGGAGAAGATTATTAAACAAATAGAGTTTTTGAAGATAAATTGGACAGTCTAGCACTAGACGGTCTATACCGTCTAGTGAGATCAATTCTGGTTTTGAAACCCCACTATCCTCCAAATATGGGCAGTTCTCCCAGCCTTGGATAGATCGTCCATAGGCTGACCTATGAGGGATGGAACACTATCTAAGTGGGAAGAAGTAGACAGAAGAATGAACGAACCGCCCAACCTTGGATGGCTCGTCTAATATTCCACTGCCTGCCAAGTTTGCCACTGCTCAAAACGTGTGATGTACAAAAGAAACATATGAACTGCTCAATGGTGGATGGTTTGTCCAATGTATCACCTAATCCTGAGCGAAAATCACTCTTCAATTTCAAATATTAAACTTTTACCCTTGTACTTTAATTAGGAGAATTAGGTTGTTTTTATTTATTATTAGAACAAAGATATTTTTACGTACTATTCTCTCTTGCTGCTATAAACACCAATTGTATAGGGTTCTTAGCTATGGATTGATTGATAATTGAATAGAAAATTTTGAAGATAATTTAATTTGGGTATGACGTCTAGTGAATCTCTTCTTTGGTATTGTATAATTATGATCATGAAATGGATAACTCCCAAACCCGTCGCAAAATATGGCACACCCTATGAAGTGCATAAAAGAGGGATTCGACACTAATGCTTACAAGTTATTTGTAAAGGCTAGTTACAACCCAAATGAGACATTGGAGTTATGTAAGCTCCCATTGATCTCTACCAGGAAATCACATGAAGGCTGAGGGACACACTACCACTGCCGACTCGTATCTCAATAATAAGATCAAGTAACAACTACATCATTGTGGAAGATTAGTATGTTGCTTCTAATAGAAGTCCTTACGTATTTTATTAGCTTGGTAAGACAACCAAAACAACTTTTGTGTTTGAACTATTAGGTTCATTAAAGAAAGAAAAGAAAAATAACAAGCAGTGAAGAGTCCATCAAAGTACAATGATGTATGTCTCACCCAGAATCCAGAAGCACTTCCAGAATATGATTCCCTCTAGAATAAGGCAAAATACATAACTTAGAGTTTCATGTGAGAAGGTACTAAAGGCAAAGACTCATGTTGTGGTGCATACCAAGGAACCTGAAGAAGATAAAAAGAGTGTGGGATCGTCGTATCATATTTCCTCAAAAGGAAAACAAAGTGTCCCATCCACATGGAGGCTGGCGAGGAGCTGAGAGATGTATCTTTGTGTTATTACATATTTTCCAATAATGATCCTCAAGAGGATGAAGATGCTGAGGATGCCCTTCCAGAACTTGAAGAAGGAGTGAAGACCATAATTGATTGCTTAAAAGAAGTTAATCTTGGTACTAATAAAGACCCAAGGCGTACTTACCTGAGTATTTTTTTATAAGATAATAAAGAAAATGCTTATATGTGTATACTTAAGGAGTATAGGGACGTCTTTTCTTAGAGATATAAAGAGATACCAGTCTTAGCTTCTAAAGTAGCAGCCCACCAATTGGCGATGAAAAATGGTGCTCGCCTATCAAATTATCCCAAAGACACTTTAGACCAGAATTGGTTCCATTGATTGAAAATAAAGATAACAAACTCATTGAAGCTAGCTTTATTTGTGAAGTTAAGTAACCCACTTGGATCTTAAGTATTGTTCCTATGTGGAAGAAGAATGGCCGAATTCGGGTTTGTGTTGACTCTAGGGATCTTAAAAACACATGTCTTAAGGATGAATTTCCGCTTCCTATTTCAGAGTTGACGATTGATACTACTACTGGTTATGAGGTAATGTCTTTCATGGATGGTTCATTGATTATACCCAAATCCGCATGGCACAAAAAATGAAGAGCTCACTGTGTTTCGCATACCCAAAGGTATTTATTACTATAAGGTGATTCCTTTTGGTTTGAAAAATGTTGGTGCCACATATCAAAGGACTATACCGAATATCTTTGATGACTTGCTCAATAAAAATATTGGAAGTTATGTAGATGACTTATTGGTGAAATCAAGAAAGAGGTACAACCACTTGAAAGACTTAAGAATAGTGTTCGAGTAGCTTCAAAGGTATCAACTGAGGATGAACCCATTGAAATATGCCTTCGAAATTACCTCAGGCAAGTTCCTTGGCTTTATTGTGCGACATCGAGGAATTGAGATGGATCAAGCAAAGGTTGATGTAATTTTAAAGATGCCTGATCCTTGAAATATTCACAAGTTGAAAAGTCTCCAAGGAAAATTAGCATATCCGAGGATATATATTTCAAATCTAAATGGAAGATGCCAACCGTTTGGCCACCTCATGAAGAAGGATGATCCTTTTAAATGGGACGAAGCTTTTAGTGGATCCTTTTAAAGTATCAAATCGTATTTAATGAAGCCTCCAGTTCTTATAGAACCTATACCTGGAAAGCCTTTGATACTCTACATAGCATCACAAGAAAGGCTAGTTGGAGCACCATTGGCCCAAGAGAATAGTAAGGCAAGGAGAAATCCCTCTACTACTTGATCAGAATGATGACATTAATTGAGTTAAAATATTCAACAATCGAAAAGTTGTGCTTGGGGTTAGTATTATCGATCCAAAAGATGAAACACTACTTTCAAGCTCATGTTGTTCTTCTTATTTCTAAGGCCAATACTATAAAGTTTGTGATGTAAAAACCAATTCTTAGTGATCGACTTGCGAGGTGGTACCTTTAATTTCAATAGTTTGAGATTTTGTACATCCCTCAAAAAGCTTTGAAAGGACAAGCATTGGAAGACTTCTTAGCAGATCACCCAATACTTAATGATTGAGAGGTAACCGATGAACTTCTAAATTAAGATATGATGGTTGTTAAACTTTGATCTCCATGGAAGATGTATTTTGATGGTGCCGCACATCGAAGTGGGTCTGGTGATGGTGTGGTAGTCGTCACTCCATAAGGAAAGGTTCTTCCACAGTCCTTCACCTTGACTAATCATTGTTCTAACAAGGTAACTGTGTATCAAACATTAATACTTAGACTTGAAATGGTTTTCCACATAAATATATTGCAATTACAAGTATTTAGTGACTCTCAATTGGTGATCAAATAACTTTTGGAAAGCTATGAGGTGATAAGCCTTACACTCATACTATGATTATGCACAAAAGTGGATGGAATGGATTGGAGGCATAACCCTTCAAAATGTACCAAGGAAATATAATAATCAAGTTAATTCATTGGATGCTTTAGCCTCAACTCTAACCCTCCCAAATCACACACAAGTTACCATATGCCAAGAATGGGTAGTACCTCCACTAAATGAAGATGAAGAGCTTGAGCATCTTGTCACTGTTTCTAAAGCCATGAAGGAAGATTGACGAAAACCTATCATTGACTACTTGTGTTATGAAATACTTCCATAAGATTCAAGTAGATGGACTAACATATGTCTTCGTGCACCCGTTTCCTTTATTTAAAGACACATTATATAGAAGGCCATTTGAAGGGGTACTTTTACATTGCTTGGGGAGGAAAAAGTAGTCCAATCTTTGCAAGAAGCATACCCAAGAGTATGTAGGTCTCATCAGTCCGGACCGAAGCTCCACTTTCATATAAAAAGAATAGGATATTATTGAACGAGGATGGTGAAAGATTGCTTGGACTATGTTAAAAGATGCAAGGCTTGTTAATTTCATGCAAACTTCATACATCATCAGCCCCAAGTATTACAACTAACTGTGACATATTGTCCATTCGATGCTTGGGGATTGGATATTATTGGATCAATACCAAAATCTTCTAGTAGACATTTGTACATCTTGGTTCCAATAGATTACTTCTCAAAATGAGTCAAATTTGTTGCTCTTAAGGAAATGAAAAAAGAGAATATTGAAACTTCATCCAAGTGAATGTCATCTATCTCTTCTGAATCCCTCATTACATTATAATAAACAATGGCAAAATATTTGATAACATGCTGATGAACAATATTTCTGATCTCTTTGGTTTCAAGAAGCGTAAGTCTTCTATGTAAAATTTTGTCGCTAATGGTCAAGCTGAAGCATTCAATAAGACTTTGTGTATACAAGTCCAAAAGGGATTGGCATGGATCGATGAAGGAAGATTTGTGGGTATATAAGATGACTTAGCGCACACCGACACAAGCAACCCCATACTCGCTTTCTTTTAAGTTGAAGTAGTTCTACCACTTAAGTATCGAGTACCTTATTTGAGACTTGCTATTCAAGAAGGGCTTACTGAAAAAGAAAATACTCGGTTGTGTCTTGCAGAACTAAAAGCATTTGATGAGAAAGTCTAGAAGCACAATAAACTCTTGAATGTTATTAGGCTCGTCTATCTTGCTCTTTCAACAAAAATATTTGTTTGAGATCAAGTCCTTGCAGTAAGCAGGCATCTTATCACTCCACTAAGTCTGAGGGAAAATTTACCTCAGAATATAAGTGGACCATATGTCATACAAGAAGCCTATTCAAATGGTGCTTACAAGCTTGTTGACGTAGATGGTGTAAAAATTGGTCTGATCAATGCCAAGTTCTTGAATAAGTACTATACTTAAGGAAAGATGATGCTCCTCAATGCACGAGCCTAAACTGTAAGTGACAACACTCTTGGGCCGAAAGAATATAAATTGTACATAGCATCCCTATAAAAAAAAATTTAAAAGTATTCTAGGTTGAAAACCTTGCAAGAGGCATACTAGGAAAAAGTTAAAACACAAAAAAAGAAAAAAAATAAAAGTATGCTAGGTTGAAAATCTCAAAAGAGTCGGACTAGGAAAAAGCTAGGACAAAAAAAGTCCTCTAGGCCGAAAACATCAAAAGGGGAATCCTAGGCAAAAGTGATGAGACACAAAAAATTCAAATCACTATTTTAGAACTACATCATGACGTAATGCTCCTTACTGAGGTATGTAGGCCCTTAAAATTTCATTCTAAGTTGAATCGCATGGATAGCGAAAAATAAATGTTCCTCTTAATCTACCATATAAGGGTAAGGTTGCAAGCACTTTTTTAGCAAAATTTAATCTTCCATGAGATATTGATGGATCGATAGGGGAAAATCTTTATGGAGAATGGGCTTCTTCAACATGATTTAAAACTTTAAAAAATCCTCCAAGGTTACAAATTGAAGTCAGCAATACTTCAAGTTTAAGTTTAGATCTAGGTAGTTCGAAAGATGAAGTTGTCAAGTTGGTGAAGGCTACAAAGTTGAAGTCTTCAAATTGACTAAGACTGCAAATGGAGGCTGCCAAAATTGGATAAATCTGCGAGGCTTAAGTCTTCAAGTTGGAAAAGTCTTCAAATTGACTAAGGTTGCAAGTAGAGGCTGCCAAAGTTGGCCAAGTCTGTGAGGCTGAAGTCATCAAGTCGGTAAAGGCTGAAAAGTTGAAGCCTTCAAATAGACTAAGGCTACGAGGGGAAGCTACTAAGTTGGACAAGTCTGTGAAAGCTGCAAAGTTAAATTCATTAAATTGACTGAGGTTGTAAGTGGAGGCTGACAATTTGGCCAAGTCTGCAAATTAAAGTCTTCAAGTTGAAGTTCAGATCTACTAAAACTACGAGTCTAAAGGTTGAAATGCGCGAGGATGCTAGTTTGATGATTAAGTGTGCGAAGCCACCAAGTCTAAAATTTGAATGCATCAAATCCGCCAACCTGAAAGCTGCAATGTGCGAAGCCATCAAATCTGAAAGTTAAAGTGTGTGAAGCCATCAAATTTGACATTTAAAGTCATCAAATTTTCCCAGTCTAAAAGTTGCAGTGTACTGAGAGACCAAGTATGAAATTTTAAGACACTAAATACATCGTGTTTGAAATTTGAAAGCATCAAATCTGCCAGTCTGAATGTTGAAGTGTACGAAACCAATAAGTCTGGAAGTTGAATACATCAAATACGCCAGAGGTATCAAATCTGCCAAGTTCGGAGATTAAAATCTCAATTACACCACATTTAGAGATTGAGGTCGTGAAATCCTTTAAGCCTTAAAGTGGATACCTTTTAAATTTCCATGCCTTAAGGTGGAAAAAAAAATTCCCTTTGCACTTTAAGCTAGACCGTTTCATATTTTTCCTTAGAAGGATATCTGAGCTTCCATGTCTGAAGGTGAAATTTGTCCTTTTGCACCTTAAGTTAATTCTTTCATGAATAAAAGGAGGCGAACTTGTCAGTCTCAAGGTGTCAGAGGCAATGTTAGGCTAACTTGTCAGTCTCAAGGTGTTAGAGGCAATGTTAAACTCTCGCACCCTAAGATGATTGTTGATTAAAAACCAAACTGAAGGTGAACTTGCCAATCTAAAGGTGTCTGAGGCGATGTTAAACTTTCACACCTTAAGCTGATTAGGAACCAAACTTGAAGATGAACTTTTCAGTCTCAAGGTGTCAGAGGTGATGTTAAACTCTCGCACTCTAAGCTGATTGTTTCATGAATACAAGAAGCCAAATTTATCAGTCTCAAGGTGTCGGAGGCGATGTTAAACTCACCTTCAGCCGATTTTTTCATGAATAAAATGAGGTGAACTTGCCAGTCTCGAGGAGTCGGAGGCGATGTTAAACTCATGCACCTTAATTGATTGTTTCATGGATAAAAGGAGTCGAGCTTGTCAATCTTTAAGTGTCGGATGCAATTTTCTCTAAGTGTACAAAAGAATAAGACAAAAAAAGACAACACAAATAAAACACAAGTGGAAGAAGGATTGTTACCTTTCAAGATATTTCAGGTTTGGAAGTCAACTTCAAAATTAGTCCAAGTCAACTAGGCTTGATTTGAGCCACAATCTTTGGTAAAAATAAAGCCTTTAAAATCTAGTTTTCAGCGTTTTTCGCTTGTGACCTTCCAACATGAAGATACGAATTATTTGGCGAGGCCGCGCAAATCTAAAATTTTCTGTATGACAAAATCTTGAGCCAACTTTAAAAAATTGTACAACGATTTTGAAAGCGATAAATTCTAAGTTTTGCGTATGTTGTATATAATTATGTTTGGTTTCTTTAGAATCAATCAAATCGCCGTATTCAGTACTTCTATATCAAGATAAAAAAAAAATTGGTGTCATTGAGTAACTCAAAAACTGTCGACTCATTAGAAATTCGAGCTAGATTCATAATAGAATCTGGAACTATCCTGAAGGAGTAAAATCCTAATTTTTGGATATATCATAGGCTTGTGTGTCTGGCTTCTGTTGAAATAAGAGGCTCATGATTTTTTCATTCCTACGTCAATTTAAGAAAGTTTAAGTAAAGTCACGAAGATTTGAAATTTTCAGCATGTCAGAATTTAAAGCTAATTTCACAAAATTGTGTAGAACGATAATAAAAGAATTTAATTCTGAATTTTGGATATGTTATAGATCAAAAAGTTTAGTTTCTGAAAGTTTAGACCGTCAATAATTTCGATATTTCTATAATGAAATATGTATTTTCTACCACCAAGGATAAAAAAAGTGATGAAAAGAAAACGTAGAAGGAAAAAATTACCTTGTCGTCGATGCTTGCAATCTGGGCTCCAAACACTCACGGATTAGTGCTGAAAGAATGAGGGCCACACATCTATGTATAGACCTCAAAACGAAATCAATCTCTAAATTAATTCGATCTATGAAGCGGACAGGTGGTGGTACTCAAATAAAGTCCCAAATCTTGTTGAAGTTGTCGTCATAAACTACACTGACAAAAAAGAGTATTGAGATGGTAATTTGTTACCAGCAATATGATTGCAAGCCTAATACTATAAAGTCTCCAAGATGGTGTCGAATTGACAAGTTCTCTTATCTACCTACTGACTAAATGAAACATAAGCTCCAGGTAGTTTTGGCATGTGGAAACCGAGCCAATTTTAAGCTTTTGGTTTCTTTCTCAAAAGTGCTATAACTATTTTAGTGGGATGAAAATATCTTGGTAATTATAAATTTTCCATCAAAAATACGGTACTCCAAGATTTCTCTTCAAATTAAACGATATTTTCGTTAATATTTTAAGTTTAATCTTCAATGTAATAAATTTATTCCGACAAATCTTAACGTAGAGGGCAATTTATAAGCATTGAAATTTTATTAAATGTAAATTCATAGGAAATTCATATTCTATTAAATTTAAAGTATATTACTCCAAATTGAATTAATGAATTAATGTATTGAATTAATTAATTCAGTCTAATAAATATGATTTAATTAAAGTCTAATTTTTTATTGGGCTAGTCCCTTGATTCTAGCTATCAATGATAAGCCTATGTTACTAAACCCAGGAAGTCAGTCCAATTTGGTGCCACGTGTCAAATGAGGTGACATGCCAATTCAAGCCAAGGAGCCAAAAAAATGACATAGCATGCCTATTGAAACCAAGGACAAATAAGGATGTGCCATGTGTACAAGTGACATGTTCCAACCAATTAAATATTGTCATGTCACTTAAATATGATTAGCCAAAGAAGCTTCTCTTCACCACAATTCCCCCATCCTACAACTATAAATAGGGGTCCTTCATAATCTAGAGAAGACACCAGAACTCAAACAAAAAGTCGGAGAGAGCTCGTGGATCAAACGCCACAAATTTCTCTACAAGCTACAAATTCAAGCATTCAAGCTCTCGAGTTCATACTTAACTCTAGATGAAGATGAAGATTCAAGAACAAACTCAAAAGCCATTGAATTCAAGCAAAAGCCAAGATCAAATCCATCAAGTTCATAAGTCAAATTGATCAATCACCAAGAATCAAGAACATGCACAAAATCCCTTTAATTTATATTTGAAAAGTCGAATCAGATGATTAATAGGGATTGTAGCACTCACATATTTGAAATCAAATAAAATAACTGTTGCAATATTTTTCTGTCTTGTTTATTTTCTCGACTCGAATTTTACTGTCTACAGTTTTCTTAGTCTGATAAAAAATGTTAAGGAAACATTTAATTTTTTGTTTTTATAATTGTGGTGTGGGGGCCAACTTTCGAACACCTCGACTGGGGTGCCACATGATACATACCATATCCCACCAATATCAACATATACCTAGATAACTTTATCCATCAAGGATAAGACAGATGAAAGATTCACCTAGCGTTTTTGTCTCTGATAGAATTTAAAGCAAAGTTCTCACGTTTTCAACCCACTTCATTAATCATTATGACACACCATTGAGTGCTTTAAGAAAACAATTAGCTTTGAGAGAGTGATTCAAAGTTAAGATTCCATCAAAACATCTTCAATTCTTTTCATTCAGCAAAACACCAAAAAAAATAACTGCAGGGGCCATCAACTAAATTTTCTTGATGGCCTTATCAACCCTCCAAAGCACTTCAACCTATGTATGCCTCGATCATATATATTCTTGCATACCCAGTCAAACAAAAAACTACAATAGAACATGCTCCATAGGCCGGTGGCCACTAGGCAATGCCTATAAAGTGGCTCACTCTAGGTTTTCCTTGCACAAATGACATTTGTTGACCAGCGGAAAGCCTCTTCGATCGAGGTTATCATGTTAGGCATGCTTCATTACGGGCAATTCAGTTGAAGCATAGTGGCCGAGTTAAAATTTGATAAAATATATGATTTTTTTTTTAATAATGTTAAAAATATACAAAATTAAACAATACCCACATCATAATTAACTGTACAATATATACTTTTCAGGTGGGCACCAGACCAGCCTTCTGGAGGCTTTGCCCACGTTGAAGCATATAACCTTAGTAGGTAGTTTAGGCTCCCATATTAGTTTCCAAGGACAAAGTCAATTACCCAATTCCGAGTACAGATCTGCTTGTAGCATTCTTTCACTGTGAAGAATTTCTTCTTTCCCAAGTAAAGGTGTCAGGTAGGCTCCATCAACAGAGTTCCACTTCTCAATCTTGTATGGACCTTCTAAGGTGCACATCCAATTATCACCACATCTGTTCTGTGCAATGGAAGCTTATCTTGGGTTTTGAACGGGTGGGGTATTCATCCATGAGTGAACTTCATCAATTAATACTTATTATTCTGTTCTAAAAAGAAGGAATAACAGGACGAAGGAGCATGAGGTTAATGCTAATTGTCAATATGAAATTGGAAATTGATTCCTTGATTTTTTAGTTAAAGTTAGACGTGAAGTACTATAAATCACAATCTTTCAGCAAAAAACATTTGAAAAGGAAATATTCAAGGAAAAAATGTTTGACTTCCGGATAGTAATGGTTTCGTGCAAGAAGAGACAGAAGGCATGCTTCGCAAATGATTCCAACTTTTGTTGATTGTAGGAACCATACTTGATTGAAAGCCCAAATATCAACATCTAGTTTTCTTCACAATAGTCTATACAATCAAAAAACTATAATTACTCATTTCTCCCAATTCAATACCCAACTTTGTTCTGAATCTTTTGATTGGTGTAAGGTTTGTTAGATATGCGATACAAGAGTTCAACAAAGTTCATCACTTTACAATGGAACAAAATTCAGGGTATGCTGCACTCTCTTGCCGTTGCATCTGTTCAACTTTTATTCTTAATAACGGAGAGTTTGACTGTTATCTGTTCGATCTAGAATTTGGGCAGTTAGTATTTTTCAGTCAGTTTTATGACCACAGTTGCAACTCACTTATTAAGAGAGTATACCTGATCATTTCTTGTTTATCAGATTCACCCAATAAGCTGCATATCTTTGATTTATTCTTTCTAAAAGAATTTGTAAATACTAACAATTTTACAGTACGCCGGGTACAACTTCAATGTAGGGAATGATCCCAAGCAACAGCCACACGTTTCCCTTCATCTTGATCTGACAGATTATAGGTTCGCCTCTATCTTTCTCCTTCTGCTTTCCTTCCTTCCATTACTAGTTCATTTAAGTATGTATTTTTCCATTTGATGTGCATATGATGGAAAACTATAATGATTTACTCCGTCCAGTGCAATTTGGACAAGCTATTTTTTGTTCCAATCTTATATCCAAAACGTCTGAACCATGAATCATAATTTGTTCATGACATGAGAGTACCCTCTTTCTTGTAGATGGGTGTTAAAAAGGAAATATATTAATTACACCATGCAGCGCATTGACCACTCTCCTGCCCCTCTCCTCCTTTTCTTTTAGGTTTTCCACATTTTTTTATTAACTTCTGCAGTATGTATTGCTGACATCACGGTATTTAGAACCAAAAGAAGGGTATTGCAGAATAAAGATACTGACAGTGGTGACAACAAATTATTAATACTCTGGACCCCAAATCGAAACTCTTTTTTCTTAGAAGGTATCTGCCTAACTTTCAGTGTAGTCGTGGAAACTCTTGTTCAAGATTTTCTTTTTTACTGATTCTTCTTTATGCTGTTGAGGCAATACTTTTTCAAGGGATACAATCTGTCTTGAAAATCCAAGTTTACTTTGTGAAGTGATTTTTTCCATTCTTTTAGGAGCACTTGACATGTCTAACGGGAGTTTGATATCACAAGTATAAATGCTTTGCCAATTTGTTTTCATACATACCAACATTCCGTGTTCTTTCATTGATTTAGCATCTTCCCTGCTTTCAATTTTATATTTGCACATCAATAGCTTTATGAGGCATCTTCCATTCCACTGTTTATGTTCATTATTGTGTTGTTAAGATCTTGGTGTAGAAAACGAGAATTTGTAAATGTCTGCCATGTGCCGTCTACACTTCACTTGTATCCATGCCCCTAAAGAAGAAGAGAAAAAAATAGAGAACAAAATGGTTGTCTAACATTTGAACTTTTCTACTCAGGACATTCGTGGGAACAAATTTAAGTCCTGTGTGGGAAAAATTTCTTGTTTCATCTGAAGGTAAGCTTCCATATCCATGATATACAGTTGATTTTCTGCCTTCCTTCTTACTGTTGGAAAAGATTGTACTTGTACATTGTATATCTCCAACCTAACTGCTATATAAACTGCAACAACGACAACCTTTTCTTATTTCTTTTTGTTTCCTTTTATTCTCTTTTAAACATTCCAACATACCATCTGCAGCTAATTTGATACCTTTCTAATTCTAAGAAAAACGCAAGTTTCTTATGTAATGCAGAACGGCATATAACATTTTAGAGAGCAGGCACTTCGAGTATTTGAAAAGGGATGAATATGATTCTGACTGATACTCAAGGTCGCAACTCTATTTTGCATTTGCAGTAAGAGATCTAATTGGTTTTCTGCAGATGATCGTATTCAGTGTCAGCATGCATCAAGTCCTCTGGGTAATGGTGCAGTGGTGGAGACTTCTGACAGAAGAATACTTGTGCTTCAGAGAAGTAATAAAGTTGGAGAATTCCCTGGATATTTTGTTTTTCCTGGAGGCCATCCAGAGGTATCTCACCTGATGTTGTAAGGACACCTTTGAGCCATTGGTAACTAATTTCCGACAAATATAAGCTTTCTCAACTCAAAATGGGAAAGGCAAAAATGGTTGTAACCCGACAAGCTACTTTTAACACTTTCATGTTGAAAATAACATCTGGTCTATGGCAGCAACAAGCAATTACCATATTTCCATTTGGAAAAGGTATTTAGTGGTGTTCCCCATTTAGACCTTTTAACTAAAAAGTAATTTAAATTGGGTAACTTGTCATCTGTACTTCTTTAACTTCACCTTCTTTTAAGGAAACCAGCAAATTTGTGTGACCTTATCTGATTTTGCTTTTTCTGCATTTGTAAGCATTGTTAAACGGTTATATTAGAAGGTCACCTTAGGGATTTTGAATGTGGGACTGCTTTGATGCAAATCACTCTTGTTTTATGCCAAGATTAAGCTGTGATTCTTTGTTTAGCTCGCTGCCCAACTATGTCCAGTTAATAAGCAATGCATGACATGATTATATTTTATGTTTTTAACAGCCCCAAGAAGTCTGTACAATCTCCTGTGAAGCTTCCAAGAGCTGAATCAATGTAACAAGATCAACAGAAAAGTTTCTCAGGAAATGTTCGAAAGAGTTATCTGGGAAGTTGTTGAAGAAATTGGAGCTCCTGCAGATTCCCTTGTAAGTGGTGATTTTTGTTACTCTAATTGTCATTTTTCTTTCATGTACCAATTTCTTTCATGTACCAATTTTTCTTTCATGTACCGGTTTGTAATATGAAAGGAGAGTACTTAATTTGTTGATACTGATACCTCCAACCTTTTAATTTTTCTCCCTAATTACTCTCCTCTATTATTTATTTGCTTCCTGTTCTGTTTTCTTTTTATGTGCCTTTCAGGGTCTGCAAGTTGTGAGTTTGATGATTGCGTTCATTATCCAATCTTTCTGAAGCTTTCCACTTCACACTGCTCCGTATAACAGTATAAATATATAATTCCTGCACTTAGAAATGTTAAGTAGCAGACTAGTGAAATGGATCAAGTTTGTAATCTGGAAGGAAAAGAATAAGGACCTTGATAAGTGATAGAACATACTGGATAAATGTAATGTCTATTCAGCCTTGCATCTGGGGCTCAGCCTGTTTATCACTCTGGGTTATTATACCAAAATAGCACAATCTCGTTGAATCTTGAGAATTATCTTGTTTGTGGTGTTGTTAATTTGCCATGGACAAATCTTTATATGATCGTGTATTTCAAGTAACGCATAGTTTTATACTCCAACTATGATCATGTATGATCGTGTATTTCGAGTAACACACTGTTCTTGTTTCTCACTTTATTTGTCAGTAGGATCTACCTCAAAGCTGTAATCAAATAACTTACCGTCATTATAAATGTGGTCTTTTCATCTGTGATGGAAAATTATTCAGGGAACTTTGATATTTGAAAAACTGACTAATTAGTAAGAGAGGAAT
>JBDJHY010000008.1:10943014-10955877 GCA_039654485.1 Withania somnifera | reverse complement strand
TGATTATCTGCTTACTGACTTAAGCATCGGAGAACTACCCCGGGGACCACCCTGGGCTTTGTTTTGCAGGCACTAATTGCTGACCACTCACACCACAGACGGAGCGTTTCGCAAGGTTCATATCTTGGTAAGGTTTTTATTAACTTATCACACTAAAAAATAACACATATATAATATTAATCCAAACAAGTACAAAACAACTCAGTTAAACACCAATGGACCAAAGTAATTGTCAAATAAGCTAGTAAGTTCAAGCTACGTAATGGTAGAGAGGTGAGTTTATTTTTTCAATTATTTTTTCCCATTTTCTGAGTAAAAGAATTAACTTCCTCCTTGTACATATTTTCTAGGGCTAAATCTTAGCAGGTTGAAGTATAATATTTTATTTGCTATTTCCTCTGTTTTATATTAATAAGTTGAGTTCAGTGAGCACATACTCTGTCGGTTTACTTTTACTGTAGTAATGATATATATTGTAGGCATGTAGGACTAATGGTCAATTTTTGGGTTGAAATGTTGGCTGAATGGCCATTTGAAGTAAGTTAGGCTAAATTAGATATAAATAAGTTTGATAGGCTGATATTCTACATAATTTTTTCAAAACAAACCATTAGATAGCACTAATCCATGGAAAGTGTAATATTGTCCAAATATTATTTGCTTATTAAAAATGGGTTTAATTTTAATTAATTTTTAAACAATAGTTGATTACAGGAGTTTTTAAAATCTTCTGTAAAACTCATCTAAAAGACATTAAGTAGCTGTTCGTGGCACCCTTATTTAAAACAAATTCAATTTTATCCCCTTCTTCTTGTGGCCTTTACAAGAATCCAACTCCAATTCATAGGTATGAATTTGGATGCTTTAGACTCACATGTGTGAGTGGTTTTAAGAGTGCTAAACTTTCAAACTTCATAAAAATTGTCTATTATTTGTAATAAGAATCCTAAAATCGGTTATTTGTGAACTTGGGCCATAAAACTAGAAGTACACCAAACTCGAGGCCCATTAAATATGAAATGCAAATCCTTAATCTAATTCTTCTCCTCGTACTACTTCACTCTAATAATCTGATCAATCGACTTTCTGTGTGTGCAATTAATGGAGGAAAAAATCAGCAGCGACAACGGTCACGAATTCAAGCTGTTGATCTCATGTCCTTCTGGTCTATCTCCTTCACAGGTTACTTTACCTTACTCACATATTCTTCTGTATCAATTTACGTGTCATCATTGAAATTTCTGAAATTTAAATTTTTAATTTTTAAATATGTACTCGAGCGTAAAAATATATTTTAGAATAAAATTTATATTTTTGTAAATTATATAATAATTTGAAATTTATAATATTTAAAGTACATTAAGAAATTTCAGTCAAAAACAGTTGGTTGACTCTCGAAATTTTAATTGTGCCTGACAACTGTAATTCCTCTCTATATGCTCAATTTTTGTGATCTGAATTTGTTGTTTTGGTGAAAGGTATCAGTTGTTCTTGATGAAGCATATGATAGGATTCCCCATTCTGATCCTACTTTGGAGCAGTCCATTTCTGAGGTTATATGTTACGATTTCTCCTTTAACAATTCCTTTCCTGTCTTTCTGCATTCATCTCACTCGCATTTTCACTATTGTTAACTTTTATTCTGATTATCCTCATATGTACTATACTTTTCTATATTTGAAAACAATTTAACTTTAAAATTACTCTTTACCCTCAATGAAATGATTTATAACTGCACTAACAAATTTTAATATTCTTTAACTTTGTGTCAAATCAAAAAATGCAATGTAAATAGGGATGGAGGGAGCTATTTTGCTCGGACTTTTCAAAAATGTAAGCAGGTGCGTGTTAGATCATCCAAAAGATAATGTATTTTTGGAGAATTCAATACGGGTGCAGCATGAAAATGAAGAATCCGGGTAACTTAGGGAGGGAGTACCAAGTATCGTAGCTTCATCAGTTAAAGAAGGAATGAGAGGATTTTTAAGGGGAAAAATGTCGATATGTCTAGTTTTAACTGCTAATTAATATGCTTTTACCATATGGGAACTTCATTAATTATTATTTTTGTACGAAGGGATGCCTAGTTCAAAGGTAAATTTGCTTGTCCCTTTAGGCCTTTACGATGTGTCAATTGAGGGAGCTGACAAAGTCCAACAAATGGCCAGTGCTAATTATAGAGTTCAACTTAGTTCAGCAAAACTTGTTAAGGAAACATTTGGCTCTGAGGGAGTGATTTGGAGTTGAGAATCCATCAGAACATCTTTGATTCCTTTCATTCCATAAACACAACGAAATAATTGCTGGGGTCATCAACCAAGTTTTCTTGATGGCGTTCTCAACTCTCCATAGACTTCAATTTATGTATGCCTCTATCATATGTTGTTGCATGACCCAGTCAAGCAAAAGAAGAAAATACAGCAGAACATATTCCATAGATCAGTCGCCACTGGCAATGCAGGAATAAGTAGCTGACAGTCTCTGGGTTTTCCTTGCACAACTGATATATGTTGACTAGCTGAAAGCCTCTTCTGTTGAGGTTATGACGTGTTAGACATGCTTCATTACGGGCAATCCATTTGAAGCATATAAACTTAGTCGGCAGTTTGGGCTTCCATATTAGTTTGCAGGGCCAAGAGTCAATTACCTAATTCTGCTTACACATCTGTTTGTAGCGTTCTTTCACTGTAAAAATTTTCTTGTTTCCTCAAGTAAGGGTGTCAGCTAGGTTCTCATCAGAGGTCCAGTTTGGCTAGCATATCCATCAGACTTCCCATTTCCAATCTTGTACAAACCTTCTAAGGTGCACAGCCCGTTCATTGCCACGTCTGTTTTGGGCGATGGAAGAGTTCTTATCTAGGGCAATTTGGAATGGATGGGTTATTCATACATGAGTGGACGTCATCAATTAATACTACGTATTTTTCCACAAAGAAGGAATAACAGGACGAAGGAACGTGCATTTAATGCTAAATGTCAATATGAAATTGGACATTGATCCTTTTCTTTTCGAGTTAAAGTTAGATGTAGGGTACTATAGATCACAATCTTTTAACAAAAGATGTGTAGAAAGCATTTGAAATGTTGTATTCAAGAAAAGCATTTGACTTCCGAATAGTAATGGTTTCATGCAAAAAGAAGCAGACTGTATACTTCACCAGTGACACTAACTTTGCTGATTGTAGGAATCATACTTGATTGAAAGCCCAAATATCAAGATCTAATTTTCTCCACAATAGTCTGTATGATCTGAAAGCTATAACTACTCACTTCTAACAATACCAAAATTTGTTCTAAATCTTTTGATTGGTGTAAGGTTTGTTAGATATGGGATGCAAGAGTTCAACTAAGTTCATCACTTTACAATGGAACAAAGTTCAGGGTATGTTGCACTCTTTTTCCATTGCATCTGTTCTACTTTTAATTCGGAATAATGGAGAGTTTGACTATTATCTATTCAATCTAAAATTTGGACAGTTAGTGTTTGTCATTCACTTTTATGGCCAATGTCGCAACTCCCTTATTAAGAGAGTTTACGTGGTCATTTCTTGTTTATCTGATTCAATAACATGCATATCCTTGATTTATTCCTTCTTAAAAAAATTCATATATACTGAAAATTGTACAGTATGGTGGGTACAACTTCGATGTGGGGAATGATCCCAAGCAACAGTGTCACGTTTCACTTCATCTTGGTCTGACAGATTATAGGTTTTTCTCTATCTTTCTCCTTCTTCTTTCCTTCCTTCTATTGTTATTTCATTTAAGGATGTGTTTCTTCATTTGATGTGCATGTGAAGGAAAACTATAATGATTTTCTCTGTCCTGTTCAATTTGGCCAATCTAATTTGTTATCCCAATCTTATATCCAGAACGTCTGAACCATGAATCATTAAATGGGATTTGTTCTTGAGAGTACCCTCTTCCATACCACTGTTTATATTCTTTATTTGTGTTGTTAAAATCTTGGAGTGAAAAATGAGAACTTGTAAATGTCTGCCATGTGCCGTCTACACTTTATTTGTATCCATTCCCGTAAAGAAGAAGAGAAAAAATAGAGAATAAAATGGTCTTCTAACATTTGAACTTTTCTACTCAGGTCATTTGTGGGAACAAATTTAAGTCCTATGTGGGAAAGATTTCTTGTTCCATCTGAAGGTAAGCTTCCATATCCATGATATACAATTGGTTGTCTGCTTTCCTTATTACGGTTGTAAATGATTATGTTTGTAACTTGCATGTCTCCAACGTAACGGTTGTATGCAATGGCGCAACTAGGAATTTCACGAAGGGTGTTCAAGCATTGAATAAGTAACTCTATTTTTTTAAAATTTTTTTTTGACAAATGGGTACACCAAAAATTTAAAAATCAAACTATGCAATTGGAAGGGAAGCCTTGGAGTAATTGGTAAAGTTGTTGCCATGTGACCAGGAGGTCACGGGTTCAAGTTTTGGAAACAGTCTCTTGCAAAAATTCAAGGCAAGGCAGCATACAATAGACCCTATGGTTAGGCTGTTCTCCGGATCCTGCACATAGTGGGAACTTTAGTGCACCGAACTTCCCCTTTGAATTACGCAATACTGGTAGTTGACTTTTAATTAATAAATGGCTGCATCAAAGTTTTCAAATCAATATGCGTAATATTTAGCTGTAATGAATTCATATTTAATTTATTATTAAGTGAATGGACGGAGCCTCCAAAAACAAGAGAGAGAAGAGATTTCAACTTAGAAAGAAATCAACTTTAGGCTTTAAGCTTTCACCGTCCTTTAGTGTCGACAGAGATAGCTGTGAGATAGGGAAACAGTGAAGAATTAGATGAAACTTTTTAAAACTTTGTGGAAGTTTTAGAATTATTTTGACGAAGTTATAGAATTATTGTAAATTCTATTTAAATTTTTTAACAAAAAGTAAAAGAAAAATCGACTTTGAAGTTACAAGTTGTAGCTTGTAGATTACTCCCTCCGTTTCTTTTTATTTTCATGTTTCACTTCTGGAGAATCAATTTGACTAGCTTTCATTAGATTAGATTAATTTAGTATTTTTAAAATTAAAATTTAGATATTCAAAATTTTACGAAAATCTCAATAAGTTGCAATTTTTTGCGTATCAATATGATGAAACAATACATGTTAAATGTTGGTCAAACTTCATATTGTTTGACTCTCAAAAGGAAACTATGACAAGTAAAAAAGAACGGAGGGAATACTAATTGAGGATTATTTTAATAAATAACTATTCAAAAATAACAAACTTTTTAGCCATTATAGCACAGGATTGCGGGATTGGTAATTCTGATTCTTCTCAATTCATTTTGTGAGTGAGGTCTAAGTTTAAAACGAGAAAAGAGGAGACAGAATGTGCGGCTACTGGAATTCGAACCTGTGCTCATAGCTGCACCTCAGCTTTTGTTGGCCCCCCTTCATTGCTGAGATACCTTATCTAGTTGTTTGAAGGGTGTTCAAAATGCATTATATAACCCCATCGATTAGTATGTTACCTACATACGTAGTATAATTTTCCGGGGTGTTGGTTTGACCACCCTCGCTGCCACCCCTGGCTGTATGAACTGCAATACAACCACAACCTTTTCATATATCTCTTGGTTTCCTTTTATTCTCTTTTAAATATTAGGAACATACAACCTGCAACTAATTTGATACCTTAAGAATTCTTAGAAGGATACAAGCTTCTCATGTGATGCAAAACGGCATATAATTTCAGATAGCAGGCACTTCGAGTATTTGAAAAGGGATGAATATGATTCTGACTGATATTCCAGGTCGCAAGCTTATTTTTCATTTGCAGTAAGAAATTTAATTGGTTTTCTGCAGATGATTGTGTACAGTGTCAGCACACATCAAGTCCTCTGGGTAATGGTGCAGTTGTGGAGACTTCTGACAAAAGAATACTTGTGCTTCAAAGAAGTCATAAAGTTGGAGAATTCCCTGGATATTTTGTTTTTCCCGGAGGCCATCCAGAGGTATCTCACCTCTTGTTGTAAGGATACCTTTAAGATATTGGTAACAAATTTCTGATAAATATAAGCTTTAGCAACACAAAATAGGAAAGGCAAAAAATGATTGTATCCAAGCTACTCACTTCCATGCTGAAAATAACATCTGGGCTATGACAGCAAAAAGCAATTGCCATATTTCCATTTGAAAAGGTATTTGGTGGTGTTCACCATTGAGACCTTTTAACTAAAAAGTGATTTTAAGTTGGGTAGCTTGTCATCTGTATCTGTATCTCTTTAACTTCTACTTCTTTTAAGGAAGCCAGCAAACTTGTGTGACATTATCTGACTTTGCTTTCTGCAGTTATAAGCTTTGTTATTAGGGTTCTTTAATTAGAAGATCACCTTAGGGATTTCAATGTGTGACTGCTTTCATGCAATCACTTTTGTTTTGTGCCAAAATTAAGCTGTGGATTCTTTATTTACCAGCCTGCCCAAATATGTCCAGGGTAATAAGCAATGCATGGCATGATTATGTTTTATGTTTTTTAACAGCCACAAGAAGTCGGAATAATCTCCCATGAAGGCTTCCAAGAGCTGAATCAGCGTCACATGATTAACAGCAAAGTTTCTCAGGAAATGTTTGACAGCATTGTCCGCGAAGTTGTTGAAGAAATTGGAGTTCCTGCAGATTCCCTTGTAAGTGGTGATTTTTGTTACATTATCCTTGACCAATGTAGTATAAGTGGATATAGGACACATTGATTGTCAGCTGCAAATAAAGTTGCATTCATAATATGATCAGTTGGAGACTGGTGAATTATTTTGAATAGTTCTCTAGAAATCTTGACGGGACTGTTTTTACGTGCACACTCAGATTTTCATTCCCTTTCAAATAAGACTGCATCATATCAAGATTCATATTTTGTAGAAGCCATCTAACTCTTGCTCCTTATTCTTTATCTTTGATGTTATACTCAGTCCAGCCCTGTGTTTATTGGTATATCCCAGAGAGTACTGAATGTTAGACCAACTGCTTTTTTCTTCATCAAATGCAATCTTCAGTCAGATGAAATTCATCAACTGTATTCTAGTGCACAGGATGGCTTTGAGTCAACTCAGCTTGATGCTGTTTCAATGGTTAGTATTACAAATTGTTAAAATAGTTCTAGTAACTAGTCTTATCTCTTAATTTTTGCTTAACTGACTTACGGAACCACTTTTTTTGAGCTCCGTGGAGCTTATCCTTGCGGAATTCTCATGTGGAGGGGAAAGAGCATGTTGCATGAGGCTGAAAGGCATACAATTCACGTAATGTAATTCACATTGTTGTATCAAGGCATGTGACTGTTCCGGTCTTCCGGAAAGACAGGACCTATTTAGTTAAAGTTGGAGCCAATTGGAGCGTTTCGGTTAAATTTGGAGCCTACATTTAGTACTTAATTTTGGAATATCTATTCTCTTTCAGATTCCTTCTGGAAACTTTTAGCATCACCATCATCTTCGCAATCGTACAAAAATTCCTGTAGTTCATAGAATATTCTCAAAATGTTCTGATTCATCCAATTTTGTTGGGATCTTTATTCTCTAGAATAGAAATACATTTTTTTAACATGGAGTTTATTTCTAAGTCAGTGTCAGTGAATATTTGAAATCAGGAAAAAGTCGCAGTCTCTAAAAATCATATAATGCTATGTTATAATTAATTAGATTTCTGTCTAATTTTTTCACACGAACTTTTGGTTATTATGAGTTGCATGATATAAATGTATAACACTAGCTGCTGCAAGAGTAATAGAAAGTGATATTTACAAATCTATCCTTTTGGTCTTCAGATGCTTGTTCCTGGCGTCTTCTTATTCTAAGCATCACTGAAACCTTTAAAGTGGATGAAGTCCTTCTAGCCATATAATCCTCTACCCTTATGAGCATGAAATTGCATAAAATGAACCTTAGAGGAACATCCTTTCTGTTCTATCCGTTACCCTTAGCAGCTAAAGCTAGCATTGTATTTGTCATGCAAAGATTCAGTTTGAACATTTTAAGATTTTTGTTCAGGGGTTGGACTACTTCACTACTTAAGTTTTACTTTTGGATTTCCGTCCTTTCTTGCCTTCTTACTCAATCTGTTGAGCATTACCGACATCACCATTCAAGACGGCTGTTGGTGGGTGCTTTTTTTTTTTTTTTTTTTGTTGCAATGATCCTTTGTTGGACTTGTATGTAAAAATAGTATAAGAGGCAGTTTTGCTTCGTTTATAAAAGAAAAGTTCATATTACTTTAAACATTATATTCTGTTTGTCCTAGCCAACAATTGGCACTTAATTTCGTACTGTTCGTTTTTTTTTTTTTTTCAGTGTGATTTGGAGAACATGGCTTCTAAAATGCCTGGCTGCCACAGGGGAGGCTATGAACTCTACAAACTAATGGCACAAGTCGCTAGTGATGGCTAAACGCATCGTTTGATGAGGATTTTATAGCCTCAATCTCCCATCAGCCTGATTTATACATGTTTGTCTCGCTGTCCTTGATGTGCAATCTAAATGAGCTAACATGTACAGTATATGAAATCGAATCATATTGACTGGCAAGCAAACACATCTGTCTTTAGCTTCTTTGCTATATATTGAGCTGTATTTGTTTTATTTTATCACTAGATTTATTGGAATATTAGCTGCCCATGTCTCTTTGTTTGTTCTCAAGTCTTATGTACCGAGTTTCAACGTCTGGACCAAGAACCAATGTTGGTTAATGCACTAATTCAAGAGTTCTATTCATTTATTTTTCTTCAAAATTTTGGAAGAGAGTTTTAACCAAAACAAAAAATTCAACCAAACAATTATTTCCTCTATTTCATATTACTTGGCCATATTGACTTGATATACTTCTTAATAAGCTTAAATTAATAATGTATTTTACTAAATTAACCTTATTAATGATATTTTAAAATTCAAAATTGATTACTTTATATAGTTATTTAATACAACAGATAAAAAGAAAAAATATAATAATATCCTCATGATTTATAAATTACTCCCTCCTCTTTATTTTTCTTGATCAATGTTGGCTTGACACTTTTCTTAAGAAAATATTTATTAGGAATTTATTTTATTAAACTAACCTTATTAACTATGCTTTAAAATTTAAATTTAATTGTTAATACTTTATATAGTCATTTAAGGATAGAAATAGTATTGAAAGAAAATGATAAATTCTGGTTTTTTTTAAATGAATTGAACAAGTAAATTAAAATAACTATTTTTAATATTAGGACCAAGTAATATGAAACAAAGGTAGTAAGAAAGAAAAGTTTTTGTCACAAAATTTGGAAAACTTGGTGGTATTTAGGTTTCAGAAAGAGTGAAAAATAATTTTTAAAAATTCAATGTTTCTTTTAAACCAAATACCATTTCAAATATTTGTTTTAGTTTTTCTTTTTCTTTTTTTT
The DNA here is from genome assembly GCA_039654485.1 of Withania somnifera. NCBI lineage: Eukaryota > Viridiplantae > Streptophyta > Magnoliopsida > Solanales > Solanaceae > Withania > Withania somnifera. Next base: position 10,946,471 of record JBDJHY010000008.1, on the reverse strand, counting down.
TTTGTAAAGCCTGAATCATGCCCTTTTAAAAATATTTCATGATCTCTGCTCTGTATTTTTGGCGTAATATGTCTAAAAGTTTCCCTTGATGACTGAATTAGTGAAACTGAAAAGAAAGGAGTTGCCCTTCTAGAGCACAGATATATGTGTGGGGTTCTAGACTTTCAGGTAATATGGTTAGTGAAATTATTTACCAACCACGGGAGCATTTTTTTTTTCTCTCAAATCATTCAAACAAATAATAAGAATAATTTTAACAAAAATAAACCTTTAATATCCTAAATATGATTCTCAAATATTCAGATCATCACCACCAACGTCAAAAAAAAGAGTTCCATTCTTTTGGTTTTTTTTCTTTTTGCTCAAGAACTCAGGATGGTGATTCTAATTTTGTTTGTTGAATGCATGCATGTTCATTTGTCTCTTTTTATTCAATCTTCCTTTATCCAATTCTTTGAAGCTTTACTTCCAGTTTTCAGAACCAATATACAGGGGTTGTTTAACTTTCATAATAGAAAAGGTTTCTTTTGGCGTGGATTCTTGAAATTCTATCTAGAAAATTGCATAAAAGTGTGAGTTTTAGAAGTTTCTTCATGTCCAGGTAAAAAAAACAGTTACTTTTTTTGTTCGTCTTAATTTTTAATCTTTAATGGTTAATGCACTTAGGAATTGAGAATAAGATAATAGACATAAGATAGAAATGGATCGAATATTTTGTTTAATGCTGGTTAGCTTGTGTATTGGAATTCATGAATTAAAGATTGAAAATGAATGTCTTTCTTGATGTGAAAATTAAGATAGCAAAGGTATATATGTAGCACTTTTTAAATGAGGGATATATTCACTTTAAATCCCAAAGTTGAGGGGTATGTTTGCTCCTTTTCCCTAAATATTTTAGAGATCCTTTTGTTGTTGTTGTTTGTTGTCAGGATATTGATTTGGCTCAAACCTGAAAAGGGAATGCGGGTGAAATTCAAGTTTTTCGCTTTGATGAATTCAGGAATGTGTGATTATAGAATAAAGTTTTTCATGTTTGATTCTTGGAAGTTTTCTAGATTTGAGAAATGTGATTGTTAATTGAGCGTTTGAGGGGAGGAGAAAAGAGGATTTTGGTTCAAATTAGCATATTGGGATTTTTGGGCAGTTTTAATAGGATGGAGGCACCAGCCGCTGAGCCGACTACTCCCGGGAAAAAGATGAAAAAACAATTAACAGGGAAACACGATGATAGTGAATTGCATTCGGTAGCTTGTTGCAATAAAAAAACTATTGGGAACACGGATGAGGGAGAATTGGCAGAGTTGTTGATAAAGAAAAATCCGTGGAGAGACCCCTTTGTATGTTGCAGCTAAATATGGTTTCTATGAGGTGGTTAGGGAGATGATCATGTACTATCATCTTGTTGCAGCTGGAATCAAAGCAAGGAACAGGTTTGATGCACTGTATGTTGCTGCCAAAAGGAGATTTGGGTAAGCTGTTAATGTACCATTAGAGGTCTATCTAGGATTTAAACTTTATGGGGTAAATCTTTAAAGTTAGCATTAAATTCATTATTTTTTTAAAGTTATGAGTTCCAAAATATAGATACTTCTTGAAATTTTGGCTATTTTCTGTTCCATGTCGATAATATTGAGTCAGTTAAATCTATAGAATATAAGGTCCAACCGCCTCTAGCTAGCATCTTTTTGCTTTTTTCTTTTCGTGATGTCTAATTTATGAAAAATTTTATGAACTAACTTCTTCATTTTTGGTAATATTGCAGATGTGGTGAAGGTATTGATGGAAGCACATCAAGAGCTCGTGATGACAGTTGATGTAGTAAATATGACAGCTCCGCATACTGCAGCGAACCAAGGCCACATAGAGATGGTGAATTATCTCTTGGAGGAACAAAGCAATTTGGCCACTATAGCTAAAAGTAATGGGGAAACGGCATTACATTCTTCTGCAAGAAATGGATATTTGCAGGGTTTGAAGGCTCTTTTTGAGTAAGGTGCCAGGGATTGTGGCGTGAATGGATAACAAGGGACAGACCGCACTTCACATGGCTTCCAAAGGACAAATTCTCGAATTGTGGAGGAATTGATTAAAGCTGATCCTTCGTGAGTAACATGGTCGACAATAAGGGAAACACACCATTGCATATTGCAGCTAGGAAAGAGAGGGATGAGGTATTCTTTCATCTAAAACTTCTTTTTGTACTCCTGAAGTTGTTGGTTAATTGAGCATTCTTTGTTTACAAGAACAAGAAATGAAAACAGTTTCTTATTAGAGATTTTAGGACTTTGTTTATTGCAATAAATTGTTTCCCTTTTTCTATCCTGCGAATTTACCGATACTACATAACATCAGAAGAATATAGTGGAATAGTACATATTGACCTGAGATTGCTATGGACGAGTAATTTTAGATGGTAAAACAGTACTTAGAAAAACAAAAAGAGAAAGAAATAACAATAAGACACTATGAATGCAACGTCTGCACAAAGTTTGTGGAAATATCATTTGTTGTATTGTGTAGCCTAATCTTACTCTATTTTAGTTTTCAATCCTATTTGAAATAAATTCAATTTTTTTTCTATTTGAAGTTGGTTTTGACTTTTAATGAATCACCATTCATTATCTATAAATAGAGATACTTGAGAGAATTATGTGTAAGACTGAATTGATATTTGTCTTCGAAAGAAAATAACACATAAGAGAAGTTTCTTGAGAGAGTTTGCACCAAAAGTGTAAGAGAGAATTGTAAACATAACTCCCGATTTGAGTTTATGGTGAAATTTACAGCGGCAAAATAGATGTAGCTCTCACATTGAGAGTGAACCACTATAAATCTGTGTGTATTATCTATTCTTTATCGATTTAAATTATTTTCGGGTAAAGCCGGATTTGGGGTTCAAATCCTAACAACTGGTATCAGAGAAACAAGTTGAGTTGTGATTCAGAAAATAATGGGTGGCGAAGATGGTTCGGTGCACGAAATCAGAAAATTTGATATTATGGATTATCCGTACTGGAGAATGCAGATTGAGGATTATATGTATGGAAAAAAGCTTTATCAACAGTTGAGTTCGAAGCCAAAGAAGATGAAGGAGACGGAGTGGAATCTTCTCAACATACAGTTTCTGGGAGTCATCTGATTGACGTTTTTGAAAAACGTTGCTCACAACGTGGCTAAGAAGAATACCACTGCTGGCATAATGAAGTTCTGTCCGACATGTTGAGAAACCTTTGGCTAACAATAAGGTATTTCTCATGAAGAAACTCTTTCACCTAAAGATAGAAGAAGGTGTTGTTGTTGTGATACACGTTAACGGATTTAACACGATTTTCAAGAGTTTGAAGATGAAGTTCGAGCCCTAATTTTTTTGGCTTCTCTGCTAAATAGTCAGGATCCAATGAGCGGAACAGTGAGTAATTTCGTTGGTTGTGCTAAACTGAAATTCAATTATGTTAGA
>JBDJHY010000008.1:10900744-10918173 GCA_039654485.1 Withania somnifera | reverse complement strand
AAAAGTATTACCCTAATTATATTATATATATATATATATAAGACAACAAATAAGAGCAGAGTTATAAATATTATGGCAAGAGGAGGGTTCGCTAACCCAACCTACCACTCTGAGCCCCTCTCTACTATCCCTACCTAACTACCCATCCCCACTCCATGTATCACACCCCACTTCTACCCCACCTTACCTATGCTACTGCTTACCCAACCTACCCCACCCTCACCCCTAAACTCATACTTACCCCAACCCTACACTACCTCCACCGATCTACCCCAACCTATTCCACACCCCACCCCACCCCTACGTACCTTATTCAAATATACCTCACACCTTCAATCTCTACCCTGTCCCTACTTAACCACTATACTAGGAGGTGAGGTAGAGTGAGGTTAGAGTTAGGTAGATAGGTAGGCGAGGCGGTTATTAATTGGGTGGGAGGTGGTGTGTGGGTTTAAGAGTGAGGCGAGTAGGTAGGGTAGGGGTTAAGGGTTAGTTAGATGGATGGTAGGCTGAGATAAGTGGTTTTGAGAGTGCGAAAAGACAATACCACTTGTTTTTCATTTTTTTAATTATTTTTAAAAAAATTCAAGAAACATTTTTTTAAAACTTTTAGTCAAACTAACACAAAAAACATACCCTTAGTTCTTAAGCTAATTCAAAAAAAAATATACACCAAGACCTGAAAAACTCAGCGATACCAAATAGCTGTTCAAAACCTTATTAGACGTGAAATAAATATTCAAAATTTGAATAATAATTTCTTTAAAAATGAAAATCAAGTGACCATTTATATCTACTATCCATGTAAGAAGTGTTAAGTGCTACCAAGAAGTGGCAGAGTAACGACAGATGCAAATAAGTATTTACAAGTTTGACAGGATACCAATCTAAGATTTGGGTGCGTCTAGTATGAAAAAGTATTTTTGAAAAAGCTATTGATCTTTATATATTTTTATGTATTTTATAAATAAATAAAAGAGTAAAGTATATAAAAACACACTATAGAAGCCAATTACATATGTACTACATGTTTCTTAAATTTTAACTCGTATCACTTTTTTTAAGATACAAGATACATCTGGGCATCGTGGGACACATGTTATTAAGCTGAATACATGTGGCTATGCGGGATACATGTTTCTATGTGATACATAATGTATCTAATATATATTCGTTAATAACAGCAGCTGAAAACAAGGATACATAGGTACAGGCTTAGAAAAAAAAGAGAAACCTAAATTTTGTATGTATATCGTATTGATTATATGCATCTAACATATATGTTCTCGTATTTTATTTATATCTAACTAAATGTATCTCGAATAAAATCATGTATATGTGAATAGATACGTGCTTAGAACAAGAAGAAGGAGAAACACGGATTATATATGTATCTAACTAATATATGTCTAGTGTTAATTTATTATGATACATCTTCAAAAGATAAATTTTCTTGTATCGTGAATAAATAACATCACTTATTTGCGATTTTAGCTTCAAATAATCATGTCACAATGATGTCAAAGTTCTTGAACATGCAATAAGCCTTAAATACAACATTATTCAAAGAATATTCACGAATTTAACCATCAATTTTATTTGGGATTTAACTTAAACACGTTGTGAGCACAAACTTTACCAACCTATTTCATATGCATTTGGTACTCTTAGTAAAACAATAGGAATATTGTCACACATCCACCCACTTGATTATCAACCCATAAATATATTGATTTTCATAGATCAACCCATAAATACATTGATTTTCATTCAATCAACTCATAAATCTGATTTTCATTCAGACAATCCATTTGATTTTATTTACATAAAGTATGTCTTGTACCAATTTTTTAAAAAAAATTGATCCACTCATGGCTTTGTTAGTGAAGAAAAATAAGCAAATGAGAAGAGAGAATAAAATTAGGGGAGAGAAGGAAAAATAAAGAAGATCGAGTAAAGAAAAAAGGATAAAGGGTAGAAAGAGGGAAGAGAGAAGGAAGAGCGAAAGTGGTACGAAATTGTGGGATGTATCAGGCAAAATAATAGTATTAAAAGAAAAATGTGGTACACTTGGAATTTTTAAAAGATAGTGGGATGGGATGTAAATAAGATATGTATATTATAAATATTATGTATTTTTTCCATAAACATACCATCGCAAAATTATGATCTTGGCAAATAATATGCAAAATCAGGTAAGACATAGAAGGCATGGTGGGGATGACACCTACGCGGCAACACGGGACTTTATCATTGTTTTTATTTATGTTTTGATAATTTTTATTATTATCACTCATCCAAAATGTACACTATTACAAAGTTGAATACAACTTCTTTTCGTACTATTTTTGTGGGGTAAGGGGAAGGGGGTTGGATTTGGAGGGCAGGGAGAAGCCAATTTGTTTTCCCTTACTCCCATTATGAAAATCAAATGTGTTCTCTCAGAAAAAAATATTTTCTAAAAAAATTATCCATTTTCTTGTTTTCTTTCTCTCAAACCCATCGAAAAAATCCTTCAATCCCATCCAATTTGTCTGCCAAATCCCACCAAATGCCCTCAAATATTGCTTGTTTTTCATCTAAACAACAAGGGGTATACAATATTCTATTATCACCTTATTTTCTCTATTAGGTTTTTATATGGAGGATTTTTTCAAGCCTCAACAAACTCCAACAATAAACTTCTACTCCGGCAATAATCTACCGGTGGCAACTAAAAGTAGGTTGTAGGGGCCGCTGATTTTCCTCTCTTTGAGTCCATCTCCACAACTTTCAGATCTCTTATTAGTGACGTCGTCTCTCAGTCTTCTTCTCTAACCAGTGACACCACCGGCGTATCTCGCGATATCCTACTTTTCAAATCTATCCATTACTTCATCCACCGGTGAACCTCGCGCCGCCCTCCACTACACATTTCGATAACCCTCATGCCAGTCAACATTGATTACATTGGTAATTCTCACATTGATTCCCACCATATTTCTCTATCTCTTTTTTTTCGTTTTCTTTTTCATTTTCTATTCTTGATACCACCGAGGAGCTAGCCATGTGTCGTCGCATGGGAATTTTCCAAGAAGTTTCCCAACAATGGTTTTACATTATGGTGGTCGAGTCTTTGATATGGATCTACCTACTTAGTTGTTAGACAATTCCGATGAGATGTTGTAACTCCGATCAACTTTCTGGCGAGTTTCCAATTTCTAGTATTGGTGAGGTTTTTTTGCAGGTGCAATATTTGGACGTCAAGTGTTATCGTGAGACATCATTCAACTATAAGTTTTTAGCAACCAATTTCATCATCAAATTATCGGAATCCACCGAATCATGTAATAAATTTGCCCTTATTTTTGTTTCACTGAACCCCAGTGATTTCTAATCCTGAATCTCTATTATTTTTCATAGATTTACTTGTCTTTTCCTTTGATATTATTACATTTATTGGTGGACTTGGTAGATTGTATTTTTAGGGTGTCGTATTATATGGTATGTAATGGTTTTTCAATTATTTTATTGTCTTTTATGTTTAGTCTAGTAGATCTTGTTTGGTTTGTAGTTCTTGATTATTCTGTGTTCTTGAATTTTTTTCCTAACTTGATTAGTCCTTTACTTAATTCTTACATTGTGGATTTTTTGCATCTTATCTTAGTTGTTAAGGTAGTTCTGTTTTATTTTAATTCTTGATTCTTGTGGAGCATACCTGTTGCTCTGACTTGAGTAAGTGTTTTTAGCGCCTTCTTACATGTAGTTCTTGTATTAGAGTTGTTTTGTGGTCTAGTTGATATTATTAGTATTCTCCTGATTAGTTTACAACTACATTGGTGGTTGCGGTCGATGATAGTGGGATAAGGTCATGTCAGCTGTTGGGGTCCGATTTGGGGTTGGGTGAGATTGAGGTTAGGATCGAGATCAAGATAGGGAAAGGATTATGGTTAGGATTGAGATCGATGTTGGGGGTGGGGTCAGGGTTAGGATCGAGACCGAGATGGTGGGCAGGGGTAGATCTTGGGGTGGTAGGGGTAGATGTGTTAAGAGAACCTCTAGGTTTCTAGTAGGGTCTTGGAATAAGGTACTTTACAAGGTAAGTCCATAGAACTAGTGAAGACTCTCAGAAAGAGGAAGATTAATATAGTTTGTGTTCAGGAAACCAAATGGGTAGGTACGAAGGCGCCGGTTGTGGATGGGTATAATTTGTGGTACTCAGGAGGAGTGAGGAATAGGAATGAGGTAGGTATTTTAGTAGGTGACGAGTTTAAGGAGAAAATGGTTAAGGTAAGGAGGGTCAACGATAGGTTGATGTTGATTAAGTTAGTCAATGGGGGTCTAGTTTAAATATTATTGGTACTTACACTCCGTAAGTAGGCTTCGAGAAGAGAAGAAGAAGTACTTTTGAGACGTGTTTGATAAGGTAGTGAGAGGTGTGTTTAATTCCAAGAATCTATTCATTAGTGGAGATTTCAATGGACACACTGGGTTTTTTTTGGAGTTATGTCAATATGCATGGAGGCTTTGATTTTGGGGAAGGGATGACGGAGGAGCTTTACTTCTGGATTTTGCTAGAACTTTTAGGTTGATTTAGAGAAGTCAAGTTTTCGAAGAAGTAGGAGCACTTGTTTAACTTCAGTGGTCAAAATTCAAATAGACTTTTTTCTCCTTAGGAAGGGGGATAATGTTCTTTGTAAGGATTGTAAGGTTATCCGTAATGAGAATCTCTTGACTCAACATAAGATTTTAGTAATGGATTTGAATATTAAGAAGAAGAAGGTGAATGGAGTTGGGGATAATGAGTTTAGGATCAAATGGAGTAGCTTGACTATGGCGAAGGCGTCGGAGATAGGGAGAAATTGATGGATAAGAGGACAGAGTAGTGGATACTTGAGTAGTATATGGGATAAGTTTGTCAATTGTATTAGAGAGACGGCTAGATAGGTGTTAGGTGTCTCAAAAGTTCGATCTGGAAGATGTTGGTGGGAATGGTGGTGAAATGGTGGAGGCTAAGAAGAGGTCTTATGTAAAGTTGGTTGAGAATACGACCGAGGAGGAGAATCGTACGAATATAGAAGAGTACAAGGTGGTAAGAAGGGAGGCGAAGTTAGCAGTTACGACAGCTAAAACGACAATTTTTAAAAGGTTGTACATAGAATTAGTGGATAAAGGCGGAGAAATGAAGTTATACAAAATTTCCAGGGAAAGAGAGCGTAGGACTTGTGACCTTGAACAAGTGAAGTGTATCAAAGGTGAGGATGACAAACTTTTGGTGGAGGAGGTTCTGGTTAAGAGGAGATGTTAGTCAGACTTTCATAAGCTTTTGAACGAGGTGGGAGACAAGCCTTTATGAAGGTGATTTGGAGCACTCGGAGAAATGTCGTGATTATGGGTAATGTAGGCGTATAAAGGCTAAGGAGGTTAGGAATGTTATTCGTAGGATGCTTAGTGGTAGAGCGACTGGGACGGATGAGATTCCAATGGATTTTTGGAAAGCACAAGCCGATCAGGTATAGAGTGGTTGGCCGAATTGTTCAATGACATTTTCAGGACAGCGAAGATGTTCGAAAATTGGAGATGGAGTACGGTGATTCCACTTTACAAGAACAAAGGTGACTTTCATAACAAAGGAAGGTTTATACCATCTCAGAGAATCAGTTTGGTTTCATGTCAGGACGTTCAAATAATGACAATATTCACCTTATAAGGAGATTGATGGAACAGTTTAGGAAAAAGAAGAAGAACCTAACATGGTATTCATCGACCTAGAGAAGGTTTACAAGAAAGTTTCTAAGGGGGTTCTTTAGATGTTCTTGGAAGCTAGAGGAGTTATTATGACGTATACTAGGTCGATTAAGGATATGTATGACTGGGAGGAGATTCAGAGCACTTCTCTGTATTGATTAGGTTGTATCAGGGATCAACACTTAGCCCGTTTCTATTCTCTTTGGTAATGGATGGATGGATGGATGCGGGGAATTCAAGGTAAGGTGCTATGATGTATGTTATTTGGGGATGACATGGTTTTGATTGCCAAGTTTCGAGGGAGAGTTAATGACAAGTTGGAGGTTTGGAGACAAACCCTTAAGTCTGAAGGGTTTAGGATAAGAAGAACCAAGACAGAATATTTGAAGTGCAAGTTCGGTGAGGAGGCCGATGAGGAAGATGTGGTAATGAAGCTTGATACCCAGGTCATTCTTAAGAATGATAGTTTCAAGTATCTTAGGTATATAATTCAAGAGAATGAGGATGTCACTCACCGTATTGGTACAATGTGGATGAAATAGAGGCTTACTTCTGGAGTCCAGTGCGATAATAATGTGTCTCTTAAGCTTAAAGTCAAATTCTATAGAGTAGCAGTCAGACCGACTATGTTATATGGAGTAGGTTGTTGGCCAATCAAGAATTCTCACATCTAAAAAATGAAGGTGGTGGAGATGAGGATATAGCGATGGATGTGTGGATGTGCTAAAAATGATAGGATTAGAAATGAGACTATTAGAGATAAGGTAGGAGTGATTTGATGAAGGATAAGATACGGGAAGCAAGGTTGAGATGGTTCAGGCATGTGCTCAGGAAGGACACGAATGCCTCGGTGCAGAGGTGTAAGGGATTGGCAATGGATGGTTTCAGGCGAGGGAGAGGTAGACCAAGGAAGTATTAGAGGGAAGTGATTAGAGATGATATGGAGCAGTTACATTTTACCGAGGACAATGACCCTAAATAGAAAGATATGGAGGACGCATATCAAGGTAGAAGATTGGAGTTTGTGCTTGTTAGTAGGTAGGTTTGCGTTGTTCTATCTTTCGTGTTAAGAGTTGGAATGCTTGCTTGTGGTGATTGTTTCAAGTAGATTGCTTGTAGTATTCTTTGTGGTAGCCCTACTTCTGACATTATTTTGTTTTATTTTCTATTATTCCCTGTTCTTGTGTTATATATATTTTCTGGACTATTATTTGTCTTGAGCCGAGGATCTTTCGGAAAAAACCTCTCTACCTCCCTAAGAGGCAATGGTATGGACTACGTACACTCTATCTTCTCCGGATCCCACTTTGTGAAAATATACTAGGTTTATTATTGTTGTTTTCTTAAAAAAATAATACTTCAAAAAATTTAACCATCAAACAAAAAGGTTTTCAGCAATACAAACACACCCTGTATTATATCAATGAACTTGAATAGATATTTCAAGATCAATCTAAATTTATCCTGAATCTGGCATTATTTATATAATCATCTTCCGACTTTAGCAGGGATCTCTTCCCCTTGAATCAGTAAAGATTTGACGCCAAAACACTTCTAATGCCAACAGTTCAAAATCAATACTCAACTGAAATATTTGCCCTCGGAAAAAACTTTTAACCACGGCAGCTGATGGCTTAACTAATTACCAAAGTTACAAATTTACTAGCTCTTTAGCATAACAAATTATTTTCTTGGATGCTTGTGGAGTTCCATAATTATTTTCTTGGACAGGCCCAAAAAAGTAGGCAATCAGACACTTGTCGGACCGACCAGCTTCCGCAAGAAATCAATGAAAAACATTTCTTAGCATACACCTATGAAATTCTTCGGATACATTTCATTCTGAACTGCGACGTCTAAAAGATAAAAGGGAAATAGATGACTAAGACAACTCTAATTTTAACAATTGCTGCCAACAGCCCAATTGAGCAGAAAAGACAGGTGAACTACCTGGCTCCTAGATTAAGGAATATGTTGAAAATTTACACTTATGAACTGGCACTGGAAATTAGTGTTGCGGTAAAACAGGTCTTTTTTCCAGCATCTCATAGTGGACGACAAAATTATCCTGCATTGAAGTTGCGGACTAGTTAAAACACTGGAAACTTCATAAAACTGATGTGGCACATGACAAACACAACTAATATGTGAATTCAAAAATGTACTGTAATATCCATACCTTACGGATTGTCTCCCATGTGTTTGGATCAAAACAAATGTAAGAACCTCTCTCATATGCATTCGTCTTAACAAGAGGCTCCATGTTGGCAACCCTCATGAACCACAATCGATGTTCTCTGTGATAAAACCAGCCGCGGTTATACCTGCACACAGAAAATGCAGCCTACTATTAAACTAGACTTCAGCTAAGCAATTAAGCACACTGCAAATCCAGGAGGTCAATTATGCAGTAAGGGGAGTTCTAACATGCAATAGCTGACGAGTGACATATTAACTCTCAGGAATACACTAGAAGAAACTATGCACCTAAGAGCAACCAATTTTGTAAAAAATATAAAAACATACAGTTCATTTGCAGCATACAGTTGCGCTTCATCTTTCGGCATGCTGTAAATCACAAAGGATCCTGTTATTATTGCAATGAAATTTCACAATCAACGAACATTACCAGTTTACTAAAAGACTTGCCTGTAGAAAATGTAAAACAAAGTATCTAGCTGAAACTTCAAGAAGTACGCTTGCTGCATCCAGAGTAGCAATATATTTCAGTAGAGAAAAAAAGTCAGATCAAAATAAACAAATATAATATACGAAAGAAGTTCACATTTAAAGGTGGTGGTTGCTTCGCAGAGTAACATTGGGGTACAGTATATTCCGGATCTCCTTTTGCAGGCTCATCAGACCACGGGGAACCAAAAGTCTTGTACAAATTTTCAGCAGAGTTCAAATTCAATCCAAGAGTTGTTAGATCAATTCCAAGTGCAAGAGAAGTCAAATCAGGATCGCTCATCCGTATAACACTTAGCAAACCAAGCATACCAAACGGGTCAGGGGCAACTTGGGATTGCATGGACTTTAAGCTCTGATCCCTGTATGGCTGACCTAAACTGGACATTTGCTGCAACCGGAATTGGGGTTGACCCTGATTCTGTTGGTTGTACTGCTGGATGAGCTGATCATATGATCCAACACCAGAAACATTACTTGAAGAATTAAGAGGCCGCAATCCAATACCAGGAGGTCCACCACTCTGAACCCAAAGGAAGATTTAAAAAAGTTAGCTCCTCCAAACCTAAATGCATGCAGCTTCTATTGCACACACCAGGAATCTAGATTTTTTCTAGCTTGACCAAATCAAAACTCCAATTTCAAATGCAATTCTTTTCTTTCTTTCCCTGGCAGTCAAGAGGGTAAATTTTGCTTTATTGCTAATACAAGAAAACTTTTTTGAAGTACTGATCAGCAGAACCTTAGTACATAAATCAGACCTCTGGCCATCAAATCAGCCAAGTCAAGTGGGGAAGCACTCAGGAAGAAGAAGATTAACAATGAACCCCGCACACAAAAAGAAAGATAGATGGAAGGCGGAAAATGCGTTAAAAACTGTCTCTTCTTTATAAACAAAATCTTTTGTTAGAAACTATGTTGCACAGAATTTATGGGTTTGACCTTATTTCGAACAAAGTAAAATGCTTCCAATAGGATAGGATTGGTAAGGCGGACAAGATCCAGCATAAAAAAAAGAAGGGGATTACCATGGGCGATTCCAAAAGCAATAGGATCACTTCTAGCAGGACTGAACTCAAAAGACTTGATGGAGAATGAAGGAACTGAACTTACTCCTAACAAACTTAGCGGCGAAGAAAGGGACAAGCTAAAACATACTCCTATATCGTAAATAATTTTGCATTGAAATAACACATTATAGCCTGTTCAGCAGGAGAGGGGGTTTGTTTCCTATTATACGAGATGTAGCATAAAAGACTGATAAGGAAGTAATGTCAACAGTTGGACTACATAATCTTTTGCTTGGAGCAGACAAGATAAATATTTCTTCCACTGTCCCCCTCAATCCAAAAACAAGAAACGGAACAAAACATAACAATAGATTATTAATAAGAAAACGAAAAAAAGGAAGACCCAAAATAAAATTAAGAGTAATGCACCTGTTGATGATAACTGGAATGTGATGATTGGAAGACATCTCGACCATGTAAACTCAGCAGATCCTGGTTGTTTATATTTGAAAAGGAGACAGCACTGCTACTAGCAGATGGAGCATGTTGCAGCTGCTGCTGTGAACGATGCGATGAGTATGTTCCACCCAAATTAAAACCTGCAGATCTTCCCATCTGCACCATTAAATCGAGGGCAGAATCAGCAGGCTGAAGCATTTACTATAAGGTTATGGTTCTATAAAATAGCCAATGAAGTTTCAGAAATCTATGCTTACTGAGAAGTGTTGCTGTTGCATCATAGAAAGAGCAGTATCATGAAGCTGCTCTTTCTGGTGAGGATCCATAGCATAATCAGCATTCCCACCTTAGCAAATATGAGAGCAATAGTATTATTAGACTCCTAGCCATTCTCCATTAACCCCTTTTCTTTCCGTGGTTCCCCCACCCCCAAGAGAAATAAATTGTTCATACATAAAGCAAAGAAGACATTTATAAATTCTTTTCCCCTGATAAGTACATGTTTCACAAAATTCAAGCAGAAAATGGAAAACCCCTGTCCTTTGTCTTCTCAAGGGAAAAAAGTGCTATATGACAAAGCAAGGATACTCATCATAGAGGGGAAGTTCGAACTAGTGAGTTGACAGCATCCCCTTTCATCAGGAATTGTGAACTTGCACTCGACCAATATTCAAGTAAAGAAAAAGATGAGTTGGAGAGGCTAATTGATGATATCCATGCCAAGTAGATGTACTTGTCCTTGATTTGATGATTTCTTTTACAGCTAAAGGGAAGTGAAAAGGATTCCCTTGGCCATTCTATCCTTATTAAAAACAATAAAAAGTCTGAAATGGAAGGTTATGAAAATCTCTGATTTCACGTGAACAGGGTCTCATGTTGTCCTTTTACTCCCTACTCCTGTCCTTGCTTTTGTGATCCCAGATAAAAAGTGCAACACCAAACATGTGTAGCATATCACCACTTGATCATCCCACTCAAGACAAATTGTAAGAGCTTTGTGCATATAGAAAACCACCTTTAAATCCTGGTAAAGCAGGAAAATCTTCATTTTGAATGCTAAATTCCTGGTTTTGCTGAACAATAGGACTGAGCCCTTGTTTCCGCAAAGAACCTGAGAAATCTTGCATTATCAATAAAGTGTATGATAAAAGCACTAGCAAAGAATGTTAGTAGGAGAAGGAACTTTAATTACCCAATTGTCCTTGAGGTCCTCCAGCTGAACTAGGTCGACTGCTTAACTGAGGAAAATCATTGATATCAAAAGGAGATCCATCATTCGAATTTACATCATTCAACAATCCCAACGAATTAAGGTGTCCAATTGCTTGGACGTGGTTTTGAGATAGTGGACCACCAGCAGGATAAGAATTTCCTAACATAGAAAGTACCTGCGGAGAGGCTGATTCCAGATACGATCATTAGCATAAGAGGATTCAACAACCTACAAACCGTGGGTGTTACTTATACCTAATTAACCTACCAATCTAAAAATTACATCTATATATGAAATCAATGGCAAAAACTGCAAATGATATCTCTATGTGAAAGCAATGAGAAAAGCTGCAGGAGTTTCTGAATGGTTTATTTAGGTACTCAAGTTGAACAAAAACCAAGAAATAGTTTTTCAATCCAAACAAACTTATTTGCCAAACAACAAAACTGTTGATCATTTTTCCATCCTTTCCTGTGGCACCGCCCTACTATTTTCTTCTTCTTACAAGCCCTAATTCAAAATTTCCGATAGAGGACCGCATTACTTCTATTGCATATTTTCTTTATTTGTACTTGTTTTACTGGAAGAAGCCTGGTTTTGGTCCAATATAATACATTTTTTGGGACAGAATATAAGCTTAGCATCAGTACCACTTTCTACTCATGCATGTGAGACTAGGTAGTTAATTACAAGCCCAACCCCCCACCCAAAAAAAAAAAGGGAACTAGCTGAGGCCATGCCAACTGTGAGGAAAATCTCTTCAATAACTCTGGATAGTAAAAAAGAAAACACACTGCAAGAACCCAAGGGAGTTAACAAACTAGATGAGGCCAGAGGGAAACCATCAGGTAAGTCAAGCTAATTTCCTTGCTGAACGACAGGGAAAATAAGGGAACTAACAAACTAGAAAAAGTATCATCTATTGAAAGCTAATTTACCTTGCTGAAGAACACCACTTATTATCCTATTAGGTCCTTGAACATTTAAATTTCCAGAACCGGCATTCGTGTTCATATTTAACCGTGAACCAAGACCAGGCATAGACAAGCCTGCACCAGAGCTAATGCTTCTGCCAATGTTGCCCCCACCAACAATATTTCCAACTGAGTTTGTCATCCTTGGGCCTGCATTTCCCAAAAGTTGGGACACCCCAAGACCTGGCACAGAACTTCGATTACCAATTCCTGCAGAGGTTGGGAGAATCCCAGGAATAGAACCTCCTACACCACTAGCATTATTGCTATATCCCGCATTACCAACAACACTCATACCGCCTCGACTTGTCATTCCGGAATGACTGTGAGAATTGCCTTGGGATATCTGCAAAACAAATACTAACAAGCATATAAGATATGCAATTCAGGGGAATATTGCCTAGGCATATAGCGGAGAAGAAAACAAAGAATATTTCTGGAATGAAATTAAA
The DNA here is from genome assembly GCA_039654485.1 of Withania somnifera. NCBI lineage: Eukaryota > Viridiplantae > Streptophyta > Magnoliopsida > Solanales > Solanaceae > Withania > Withania somnifera. The sequence continues at coordinate 10,905,650 of JBDJHY010000008.1, read as the reverse complement.
TACATCCTTGACATGGTTTACAATATAATTAGCAGTATCTCTCAAGCTCTTTCATCTCCATGTCCAGAAAGCGAGTTAAATCATTTCCAGAACCAAAATTCCACACTACCCCTCTAAAAGTTCTCCCATCATGGTTTCGCATCTCAAACTAAACGTCATCAAGCGCAAGAGAGCCTAAAAGAGAAAAATGACAATGATTTTGAATTTTTTTCCCAACTGTCCTTTCTCACTTAGGTATTATCACATACAAAAGATGGAGTAATGGTAAGAGAAACATTACACAAACCTGCGAAAGGGCAGCCAGAAGATTGTTTGATGAAAAACGACCACCAGAAAGGTTGTTTCCAGATTGCTGAACACCACTGGAGGGGACGTTATTTATTGTCGTGTTTCTTGAACCAAGTGTGCCGTGCATGTTAGGAATGTTGAAACTCCCATGAATGTTATGCAGCCCCTGAATACTTCCTGTGAGGAAGTTTATTGATAGATCGGCATAGATACCAGAAAGTAACGAGAATCTAGCAAATAACTCACCAGAGTGATGATAAAGAGGGGAGGCTGCACCAGATTGAGGAGGGAATGATGAAGGAAATGAGCGACCGGTGTTGTCAGAAAGATTTGAAGCTGAACCATTTAAAGAAGACTACAACCAAACAGGAAATACATTATGAGTGAACCGCGAAAAAATATTCAGCTTAGAATAGCCCTTTTTCATGCATGAAGAAGTCCTGTATAAACTATGTCATCCAAGAAATCTAATACACAGAGACGAAGGCAATCAATCAAATAATGCAGAAGTGGTCCATAAAGAAGCTCCACTTCCTTATTCAACCATACACTCAAAACTTCAACCTTTTAACTGTCCTGCATATAATCAAGCAAGGATGACATTGGATTTTAAAATTGTTCATCCAACAAAAGGAGCTGGTTTCTGTGAATAGCGTACTCGGCTTTTCCCTTTTTTTGTTTGGGTATGTCGTGGAATTTTTTTTGAAAGACAAGAACCACGCTAGCCATATCAGGTGACTCGGAGAAAGCGATACGGGGAATCTCGCAATACTCAGAAAGGCCTGTCCGAATTTATGAAAATTCTTTTATAGAAAGAGCTTCGTTGCCTATTTCAGACAAAGAAGATATAAAAAAAGAAAATAAATGCATGGCATTTTACGAAAAGGCCAGCCATCTACAAACGGCTAAGAATATACATTCACCAAAGTCGCAATAGGAAGTCCATTACGTAAGTACCTAGTACCTAGATGCCAAAAGATCCACCAAATTTCTATATCTCCAAGAGTACAAAGCCATTCAGAGAACACCAAATATAGGAAGTTCATTCATTTTCTGAATGCCAATTTAGGAAGTCCATTTTCCCAATGCATCAGCCTGATCTAGGAATTAGTCTTTCCATAACTATCGATACAGAATTTAACAACAGAAGCCCAATGTTGATGTCCATGCCTCAAAAATGCTGACAGCTTCAGATAGCAGAGTGGCTGACAGTTTCAGATAGCAGCGATAATGTAAGATAATGCAAAAGATTTATCAACAGAATCTGTCACATGCTGCATAAACATTGGACAATCATGCATGATTTCAATTAAACTTGGGGACAATAGCAAGATGCTTTATAGTTTATCTACTAGACAGGTAACATCAGTTAACACCGTAAATGATAATTGTCATCTAAATTTCCTGACCAACATTTCATTCCTCAATCTAATAACGATCAGCTCCAATGAAGTAGGGAATAAAAAAGAGTGGAATTTTATCCAATTAGTATGACAAAATAAGTAAAAGCGAATATTTCCAGAAAAAGAAAAAATCCAACAGGAGGATAACAACCGACAGAAACACAAAAGATATTCCTTTTGTGCCAAATTTATATGAAACCCTTTCATTGGGGGTGCTCAAAATTGTTTCACACCATCTACTAACAACAAATTTTATATAACTTTCACAAAGTTCAAAAATCAAATTTAACATTGAAAATTTCAACTTTAATGATCTTTCAGTATTAAATTAACTTCTCAACCATTACTTTAATACTTCTTAACCTACAAAACATGGAAGATTAATCAAAGTAACAGCCATGAATACAAGAGTAACGCTTAAACCCTGAAGAGGTGGAAATTAGATTCTACCAGCATCGACCAACTTCCTATACAATATCAGCACCTAGTCCTTCTTCCAAGAATAGGAAAGTGAACAGAAAAAGGGACAACTAGAAAAGAACAACTTTTCCCCAAAGCCATGAATACAACAACAGAACTGAAATATCAGTATACAAATAAATTTTATTAAGAAAGATAAATACGTTGGGTAACCCTGACATTGCAGAAATGTCAAGATGTCATACAGATTATTTCCTGGTTGTACAGCAGCTTCCCTATCCTTTTCTTCAGAAAATATTGAAAGCCTTCCCAATGAGTAAATACCTGTTATCTGGAAAAGATCTGATTGGAACAACCAGTCAGAGTTATTTATCTCTAGAATCGGATTGAGCTAAAAAGAAAGAAGAATCAGAAAGTAATCAAAGCAAAAAATTAAGTCTTGAGACATGTTGTGTGTCTGAGAGAGAGAGAGAACACAAAAACACAAAGGTCTGAACATGCGTAACGGAGGACCCAGTGAAATCCAGTTTCCTTAACGAATTCAAAATGAATCCACCTCTTCAAAACACCAGTTAGATTTCGGAAAGGTAAATAACCATTAAAAATTTCAGCCGCAGGTTACTACCATGCTAAGTTGCTCGGACTCTCCAAAAATGTTGCCGCATCCGTATCGGATACTTCAAAAATACACTATTTTTGGAGGATCCATCACATACCTGGCAACATTTTAAGGAGTCCGAGTAAGTACCTACCATGCAACTTGGAGCTCCAAATTTTAAATTCTTTGTACAACACTCAATGTGAGAACCTATGCTCCCACCTAAGTCAACAGGTTTACTCTAAACTAGTGTTAGTAGGATCAGCAAGCTACCCAGTGAAATAATGGAGACGAACACAAAACGACGCAGTCACCAAAAAAAAGTATGCAAAAACGAAATGACAAAAAGGTATCAAGAAATTTCCCGGCACGCAACTGGTCACTCTGTACACAAATTAACAACTAACATGTGCACATCATAAGAACTAAGTTGTAAATAACGTGTACTCCCGCCAAATTACTTTTAGATTGTTCCAGGAAAAATAATAACAACAATTAAAAATCCTACTTGCGTGGCGTGAAATTCACAGCTTCCAATAGGTAATTTTGGCTTTTCCTTTTATTACTTTTCATAACCGACTTCTAACATTACTTATTACCAGCAACACAAATTTGGAAGAGAGTATTCCAAATTCAAATGGACTAAACACAATGTACTTTATCCACAACAATCCAGCGAAATTAAATACAAAATATCACACTTCCAAACTGAAACAACATCTAAAAGTTAAACTTATGTACATACATACTTAAATCAACCAAAAAACATTCCCTCTGTTTCAATTTGTTCATCATACTTTCATTTTTATGTCCGCAACCAAAAAACATTCCCTCTGTTTCAATTTGTTCATCATACTTTCATTTTTATGTCCGTTTAAAAAGGAATGTCTTTTTCCTTTTTCGCCAACTCTTTAATTTCCACTTTCAACATGACATATTTAAGACAAGAACATATCCAGTAAATCTGGGGAGGGTAAAGTGTACGCAATCCGTACCACTACCTCAGAGTGAGGTAGCGAGACTGTTTCTGATAAGACCCCGGCTCGCATGACATATTTAAGACGACTAAATGAAAGGTCACTTTGGTACATCCTACGTATCTTTAGATGAAAACGACAAGATTAAAGAGCATTTCATACATTCAACATATCTTGAGTTCGGAACTAAAGATTAAAGGGCATTTGTATATTCTACATAATGGTCATTTTGTACATTCCACATATTTTTAGTTCAATACCACAAGATTAAAGACCATTTCAGTACATACTATATATAAGATTCAAAAGTTTAAGTTTCTTTTACTTTCCTAAAATGTGTCAAATCAAAACCAACCAAACAAACTGAAACCATATCCATCATTCATCTACTACTACTCCACGCTTGCTGCCCTCAAAAAGTTAAAAAAAAATATAACAATTCAATACGTAAACTGAAAAGAAAATACAGAAAAAAAGAACTACGATAAAATCGAAAACCCCTACTTTTTTGCGGGATATACAAAATCGAAAGCTACATATATGAATAGATATATATGTATGGATGGATCGATAGAGATTACCGGAAAAAGAGATAAGAGATCTGCGTTGGAGCGAGCTACTCGACGGTGTCAAGTGAATTGATGAAAGAGGAGTAAATGGGGACATCGAAAAGGAAAGGGCCAAATAAATAGTACCAGAGATTTTCGAAACCCAAAAAGCCCAACAACTGTTTTTGGCCTATTGATTTTGTACACTAATTCCATTTATTTATTTCTTGTTTGAAAATAGTTTTTTTTATAAAATTATAACGGTTTGAATCTACACCTTATTCGTAATTGATATCTGAAATTACAAATGATCCAAACAAGTCCTTAGCATAACATATTTAAAGAATAGCATAAATCTTTACATTTAAGAACAACCTGAACGAAAAGAAATCTAGATTAACTTCTAATGAAAAAATATTTTTTCTACTAAACAATTTAAACAACATGAAATCTTTATAAAATAAATACTAAAAGACCAACGTCTAGTGAAACTCTAAAATCTGAAAGAAACAGATCTATTGGACAAGGTTTTGACTATCGTTAAACAAATGCCTAAGAATTGGATTCGTATTGACGTGTAGAACATTGTTTTGATAGTTTCAAATTCGCTCGGAACATTTTTGGTGTAGACGAGCTGATTCCAATGATTTCTGGCAGCTTTTTCGGACGTCG
>JBDJHY010000008.1:10760686-10778564 GCA_039654485.1 Withania somnifera | reverse complement strand
CATTTGGTCACTAAAATAAGTGACCAAAGTGGTCAATTTTGCAGGATTTTTTTCCCTCTAAATCATTTAGTGACCAAAAAAAATTTTAGTCACTAAATTAATACATTTAGTGACTACTTAGTGACGGCTTTTTGTTTGGTCACTAAATTTAGCATGTTGACAAAAAAATAGTGACCACCGTTTTGTTTGGTCACCAAAGGCACTCTTTAGTGACCAATTTCAATTTGGTCACTGAATTTTTGGTCACTAAAGGCCATTTTTCTTGTAGTGATCGATTCACCTAAATTGGTAAGTCTATTACAATTTTAAAAGGGTAAATGCGGAAATATTGAGTCAATGAGAAGAAAATAAGGTACAATATTAAAATCAAAGAACAAAACCGCCCAAAAACTTGTGTTAGTGTGTACATGCCTATTATACTGAGTGATGCAGAATAAATACAGAAGTCTCAATTATCTAGAATCCTCAAGTAGGATCTACAAAAAAAATATAAAAGAGTTTGGGTATCTTCTGGATGGTAAAACAGCTACCTCAACTCTCAACATCTCAAACCTCGAACCTAAGATAGAGGGAGATGATCAAGATGCACTTGACTCTGCACCTACACAAGTGTAGAAAGTAAAGGAGGGAGTATCAAAATAAATGATGGGTACTCATAAAGTATCATTGTAAATGCTTTACAAATAAAGTGGCGATAAGCACCAACTACTCCATCACACCAACAATAATTCTCAAGACACTAAGATGCAAAGTAATGATAATCCAGTAGTTTATAATAAAAGATAAATGATAGATAAAGGCGTAGGGTTGATAACATTAACTAACTCTATAATAAAGACCAACAATAATGATCCAGAATAAGCTAAATAAGTATCAACACAATTCCCACAGACGATCAATACAATAAATTACCAACATCGCCTCATCAAGCATCTCATTCAATAAGTATCAATATCAGAGAGACAAACCGCAACCGAATCTACACCCAAATAATAAAGTATCAACCAAGGCAACACCAATGAACTCAAAATAATACATATAAAATCAAGTGAAACCAATCTAAATCATGTCAAATGTAACATATATACCTTACCATAACTTTTTTATCTTATCTAGATCCAACTATTTATTTTCACTCATCAGCAATAGAGATATTTCATATCAATTCTCATTACTTTCAATAAGCCTTTTCAAGAGAATATAACTCACCTAGCCACACCAAAATTATAGCTAGTCCTATAATCTCATCATAAAAAGACATTTCAGGTTCCTAATATATTTTTTACAGCAGGACAAATAGGGCAAATCAATAACATATCAAATGAGTGAAAAAAATAATTTATATAAGACAGGCTCATGAATTATGAAATCAATCATGTAAATAAGTCAATATATGCAAATGTAATGCTATGTAATGTGAATCATGTCTGTCTCACATACCTTAGCAATGAAACAAATCATACATTGGTCCTTGCTATTATATCATGTATCAATATCTCGACCATATCGAAAATTACACATTGGCTCATAGTTTTTTAAATTATATTTTAATATTATGACCAAACAGGGAATCACACATCGGCTAATGGTCTTATCATATCATGGAAACACTGTGAATCACACATCGGCTAATTCCCTTTCAAATTATATTCCTCTTTGCCTTTTTTTTTATTATATCATAACAATAACAAAAATCTCACTTTGGCCTTCGCCTTCCAAATCATGTCATCATGTGCCTCATAAACTATGTATATGTCAATGACCAATATACATGAAGGATAAGGATATCATAGGCAAATCATAGAAAAAAGAGGCAATATCACTCAATAACCAACAAAGCCACTCATGGGCACAACTACAAAGAGGAATCATATACATTTAGACAAAGCCACTCAAGGGCATGAAATCAAGTAAGGAGGCAATCAAATACAAATAAGTATAATCGGGCATATCATCTCCACATAATATCCCAATCCCCTGATAAAAATAGTAATGCATGGACTCATACATCAATTTTATTATCTTTGCATTAGACCCTGCATGCTTGACTCTAATATTGGGGTGAATACTCATCAAATCACCCATACAGATATCCTCAAGTAGTCCCCATTACTCCCCCTTTTAAGAAAATAATTTAAAATACCTAGAACACTTTGTAAGAGAGTTAAGGGTCTCCACTTTCCTTATAAGAAAATAAACAATTAGGAGTGAGTCTTTCTTTTTCTTCGAGCCTCTGAATCCATAAAATCTATTCATATATGAACTAAGCGTGAGAAAATATAAACAATGAAACCAATATTTCTATTTTTAAAATTGAATTCAAAAACATTCCCAAAAACTCAAAATCGACGGTCAAGCGTAAATTTGATATTTTCTTTAAAATTATGTTACTCATGTTTTGGGGATCTTAAATACTAAGGTCATAAAAAAGAAGATAAAAATCGACCTTCAAAACTTAAAACTATAAAATTATAATTTTCCTCCAAATTCCCAAATTTACACTTTGAAATTCATCAATTTTTATGTTAAAATAATGAAAAAATAAATATATAATGACGAATCAATAATTAAAATGCTTACCTAATGTACGTGCCTCAAAGTCTATCTTTGAAACTACTCTAATGTGAGCTCTCAAGGTAAAAAAAAAGAATGGGACTAAAACTCAGGCACAAGGAGTTTAGTCCAGTTCACTAAATAGCACATACCTTCGTGATTGCAAAGGGATGTCACACGATATCGATGATATGAAACTGGACCCACAGAAGTTTAATACTACTTACATGATTATGATAAAAAACACAATAGACCCATGTGATCATGATTCATAAATTCAGAGATTTATGTGATCGCGACTATATTTCATTGCAATTGGGATGAACAAACAGGTCGGCACCTGGTAAATGAACATGAAAACAAAGGCAATTAAAAAATCTCCAGATAGACCCTCGGTATTCTTTTGGAATCCCATGCACATTAACCATATATGATACCCCACTAAATTTGGCATTCTTGACGCAATAGAATCGTAAAAATGAGAAGCCAAGGTCTTTGGGTTCTAAAAAGGTTACCAAAAATGGAAATTTTTCCCAAAAAGACTAAATGCACTTGGGATATTCATATAATATTTCAAAAATTTTCTTAAGACAAAAAATAACCTCCTTATTCCCACAGAATAGATGAAATTCAAGTATGAGTGCCCGATCATCAAATGTTAACCAAATCAAACTTTTATCTTAAAACTCAACTTATTTCGTCAAATGGGCTAAATTAACACAAAATCCTAAAACAAAAATGAAGGCCCTCATGGAATAAATTCCTCATTTTAAAGCTAATGGAACTGACAAAATTCTATTATGAGACTCAAAACTCCAAATATTGACTAAAGGCAACTATTTTAACTAAACGCTTTCAAAATGTCAAATTTTCTCAAAACATATGACTTTTAGCTCCGGTTTCAAATCAAACCCATAAATTGAACAAATATGACTAGGAGAAACTATCGGGAAGGCAAATGGTAATTTTTCAAGAAATACCAAAAATAACCTTCAGGGTCATTACAAAAAGACTTTCTTAAGTCTCAATTCATTTTGTCAGAACCTAGGTGGATTGAGTATTTGGTGTTGTGATCCTCGGTGAGAATTTTTTCTTTCAACCAATTAACATTCGGGATGCGTAACCTACCTTTGTGGTATAGTACACCATATCCTTGTTGCAAGAAAACATCCACCTGCTTCTTAAGAACCACATCCTTAAGATTTATTAAAATCGTATCAGTACTCTATCTCTCCTTCACAATAACCACCAAAAATGATTCTTAACCATTTTGAATTATCACACCACCTTCTTCTGAATTAACAAGGTGAACACTAAATCAAGACAGACTTTACACCTCCTTCATAATCTCCTTTATATCTTCTCATATATGAGCAATGCTTCCCATAGACAACCTTCTAAGAGTATTAGCAACCACATTAGCCTTACCTAGGTGGAATATCACACTTATTTTATGTTTAATTCCTCTTTAGTGAAGACATATTGCAAGCTCTTATAGTTTGTGAAAATATCAACATGAACAACATATAAGTAAAGAGCCCAAATATTAAGACCAAATTCCACCGCTGGCAACTCAAGATAATGGGTAGGATAATTTCTCTCATGGGGCTTAAACTATATGGAAACATAGCCAATGACCTTAAGATTTTACATTAGTACACACCCAAGTCAAACTCTGGATGCATCATAGTATAGTACGAACCCATACCCCTTGGTAGGGTCAAGACTGGAGTATAGGTAAGTCGAGTCTTCAACTCATAGAAACAATTCTCACGAGCCTCATGTTGGACCAAGGTTGGTTTACGAGAATTGTCCCTTCGTGTTTTGATTGATGACCAAACTATTAAGTCAAGATTCGATGTTAATGAAACTCTCACAAATCAAAGAATATGTTCGTAGACTTGTTCGTAAATCAAAGAAACAATCCGGGGCTGAACTGACTCACTTTGAAGCATTACGAGTAACCAAAGTGCAGAATTTGCAAAGGAACAGAAGGAGAATAGTAGACTAATTTTGGACAAAATTAGTCGACTAATTTTGGAAATAAGTCGAGTAAAGTGAATTCCAGTGAGCTACTGGAAAATGAACAAGTCAACCAAAATTGCAAACTAGTCGACCAAAAGGATACAGGACAAACTAGTCGACCAATTGTTTGAACTAGTCAACTAGTGCAAGAAAGTAGTCGACTAATATGAGAAAGTAGTCGACTAATCTGCATGCAAGATGCATTAAATGCAGTTGGTGAAGCAGCAGAACGGCTAGAAAATGTTCACAAACGGCTGTATCGACTTGTACAGCTATAAATACACCTTGGAGGTGTTTGGACTGATGACGGAACACTAAGGGAAACACACTATAACATTATTCATCTTTCCAATCCGAAAATCAAGTGTTCGTCACCAAAAGAGAGAGTACAAAGTTCTTGAGCAAATTATTATATTCCAAATCTTTGTACATTTGATTTATCTTGTATTTGGTTATTGCTGTAAAGTTATCACTTGTCTTGAAAGTGAATTAGAGTTCTCACTTACCTTGAAAGTGAATTAGAGTTCTCACTTAGCTAGAAAAGTGATTGTGGGGGTTGGGTGCAACTCCATTGTAAAGGGTAGTTCTTGAGCCAAAAATCAAGAAACGTGTAAGAGTTCTCACTGAACTAAAAAGTGAATTGTGGTAGTGGAAAAGCCTAAGTCGGTGAACTTAGGTAGTGGATGTAGGCATGTGTTGGCCGAACCACTCTAAATACTTGTGTCATTTACAGCTTTCTTCTTAGCCACTAAAATTCCGCAAAAAGTTTTGAAATTCCTAACACACTATTCAACCCCCCCCCCTTCTAGTGTGTCGCACACTCTTCCAAAATATCCAACATCATTCAGTTCAGGAAGCCACTTGAGAAGTTGAGGCAAACATGATAGAGAGTTACCCACACTTGTTTCCATTCATTACCACTTTAATATTAGGTAATAGACTCCCACTCAAGCTTTTCTTTCGAATGTCAGTCCATCTAGCATATAGCATATGGTCCGTCTCATTGCATGAGTTCTTATGTGAGTACTTGTGCATTTATTTATATATCCATGGTAGTTAGATCTAGGGGTGGCATACTTATGGTTTAGTTGATTTAAAAGTACTGTTAGTTAAGTCATTTTGATAATATAGATAAGTTCTGAGTCATTCTTCCAATTTGTTAGTCATTTTCCCCATTTACTAGGTTGAAGTCTTCATTCGGAGATGAATGAAACTAAGGGAGAGATATTATACCACCTTGAAAATCATGATAAGGGCATTAACGGACTAAGAAAAGAATGTACATGAGATTCTGTCAAAATACGAAACTAGCTCAGGTTCTACAAATCGTTCCACGGGATGTGAATTGAATCATGGAACCGAACCAATGTTTGCTCTTGTTCTGCCTCAGGACCATGAATTGTTCCATAGACCGTGGTTTGAGTCGTGGAATAGGTCCAAATTTCTCAAAAATTTTCTAAGTATGGATTGAATCTATGGGTCATTCCACGGACCGTGGATCAAAGGACAGTTCATGGAATGAACGGTCATATGCTTCCAGTGACTCAACTTTGAGGGGAAATTTCAGGGACAGTGGAAGGATTTCACGAACTGTGAAACCATCCATAGGAACCTGTCGGGCCCAGTTTTAGTCTGTTTTCCCCAGGGACTTTTAGTCATTCCCTACTCCGTAATAAATAAAACTTTGTCATTTTAGTCTTAATAAGGACTAGTACAAAAGCCTAAACTCCTTTATTCTTTTCATTCTTCAAAAAAACAACTCAAAAAAATAAAGTATCGATCTTTTTCTCTCAAGGCTTTAAAAATAAGGTGTCAAAAGGGAAATATTCTTCTTCAATTCAACCAAGGATTTCTCTAAGTTTTAGGTATGTGAGTTTATGAACAAGGGTTTTCTTTCACCCTTATGTACCAACCCTAAATTTTTATAAAGTATTTTGTGAAGAATTTCTCAACCCTAAATCCGTACTTTGTTGATTTTACTCCTATTATGATTTGTTAATATTATGGGTATCATTTCATAAAATCTTGTATTATACCACATTATTATTTATGATTTGATTGCCTTAGCCAAGACTTTGATACATTGTAAATTTAACTTGTTCAAAACTTGAGGGTTAATCTTATATGTACTATTTGATGAGCTTGAGTCTTAAATATTAAAATTTGGAGTTTTCTAAGATATTTGACTTAGTTTAGGCTCAACCATGATTTTATCAAATTGAGAAAGAATTGAAAAGACTTGTCCCAAAGAGGCCAAGCCATGAAAGTTTGATCATTTTTTCTCTTAAATTACTTTAGGCTGTCAAGTCAAAAGTAGTGTTATGTTTTTTGGAGTAGTATTAGAAACGATTGGATTAGATTGAAAAACCCAATCCCATAACTATATTGTCAACCATAGGATGACATGCACCTGAATGACTTTATGACAAAACTGGCTTAGTTGGATCCACTAGGTTACTTATTAGGTATTATGTTTGTGACGTGGAAAGGTACTCCCTTCAGCAGGTAGTTTGCTGAATTCAATGTCTGCTCATATGGTCTTATATGTTGGTTATAGAACCTCCCACAAAATATTTGATGTCAGATATTTGAATTTTTCTTCCTTATAATTTGAAATGAAACTTATTTCTTACACTATCAATATTACTTAAATTTTATGGAAGAATTGATTTGAACTGTAATTTGATCATGTGTTGCATACCCTAATCATGGTTCATTTAAACTCATGTTGATATTTCCTATCATTATCCCCTTCCCTCTTATCAGTATATTCAATGTACTGATCGCATACTCTTTTGTTGTATGATTTCACATGTAGGTCAGGCCAGTTATCCTTACTCTCAAGGTTGACCAAATCTACTATCTTTAACTGTTAGATTATTGGTAAGTTCCCATGGATTGGAAACACTTTATTATTATTGTTTTATTTCTATTGGAGCGGACTAGTTGTTGCTACAGTCATTTATTTCTTTCTAAGACTAGATAGGGACTTGTCTTAGTAGCCTAGTATTTCAGTCTTAGAGGCTTAGCATCCCTTAGGGATCCAGCTCGTTAGGCTAAGAATGCTTCCTAGTTAGCCCCTGCCACCCAACCAGAGCGGGGTGTCATTGCTGAATTTTGGGTGCCATCTAACATTTGGTTTGGGAAGTCGCCACTTAAGTCAATTAGCAGGTTGCAGCCTCTTCAGCTAAAACTAAGGGTACTACTCCCTCCAGAGTATGTGACTTTGTCCATATGAATCCGCCGGAGTTTACTAGTTTTAAGATAGAGGAGGATCCTCAAAGCTTCTTTGATGAGGTGGTTAAGATCTTGGATATGATGTAGATAACAAGGGTTGAAAGAGTTGAGTTGGCATCTTACTTGCTTAAAAATATGGGTTATCTCTAGTTCACTTAATGGAAGAGGTATACAGGTTGACATGTTGCTTCGGCTACCTGAGAGGTATTTTTTAAAGTATTTCTAGATAGAATCTTCCCTAAAAAGCTGAGGAAAGAAAAGGTTGAAGATTTCATGAACCTCAGACAAGGTTAATGTCAGTCAAACAGTATGGCCTCAGGTTCACACAAATGTTGAAACATTTCTCGATATGGCTGTTGATCCTAGGGAAATAATGAGAAAATATATACATGGTATCGAAGAAGGAGTACAAGACTGCTAAGTTTCTTAGACATATAAACATCTCCAGACTTATGCCATATGCATAACATATGGAGGAGGAGAAGATTAAGGAGAAGGAAAGGAAGAACAAAAGGCAAGAATGAGTAAGTCAGAAGTAGAGTTCATGTAGGACCAACAGGACTCCTTCTAGGAAGAGGTTTTCAGCATCGGATCAATCCTCATCTAGTGTTCCAGCTTCAATACCTGAGCCCTATCAGTTCTAAAAATATAATCCATCTGGGGCTAAGTCTTGGGGTAATGAACTAGCTAAATTTGTAACCTTCCCACTTGAAATCATTGTGGAAAGAATCACTAAGAGAGGTGCTTAACTGGATAATATGGTTGTTTAGTTTGTGGACAGTTGGGTCACATGTTGAGGGATTGCCCCATGGCTAAATAGGGTGGTTAGAATCATAGCGAGGCTCAGTATTCAGTATCACCAGAGCTTTCATCCCACCCTTCTTAACAGCTTGCTACTTTTTTCTACCGGTAACATTTAGTGCTAGAACCAATTATATGCACCTAGGTCCCTCCAGGACCAAGAAGAGTCAGCCCACGTCATCGTTGGTATGTTGCAATTCTTCTCTATTGATTATTATGTGACACTAGATCTGGGTGCTACATTGTCATTTATTACACCTTATATTGATGTAAAGTTTAGGGCCAGTCCTAAGTAGCTCTATGAACCATTCACAATTTTAACTCCCATTGGTGATTTAATAGTTTCAGAAATAGTCTACAAGAATTGCCAATTTCAGTTTTTGAGAAAGTAACTTCTGTAGAGTTGATAAGTTAGATATGGGTATATTTATATGTCATCCTCAGCATGGATTGGTTACACTTTTGATATACTTTGGTTGACTGCAGAACCAAAACCATCAAATTCCAGTTTCTTGGGGAGTTAGTATTAGAGTGGGTAGGTAGATACATCATGCCTAATGGGTCATATCATCTCCTACCTTAAGGTAAGGAAGATGATATCTAAAGGATGCTTATGTTATTTGGTTTGGGTTAAGGTATCTGATCGAGACCCCCACCTTGAAGTCAGCTCTAGTGGTTAGAGAGTTTCCCGTAATTTTTCCTGATGATCTACCTAGTACCCCTACAGACTGGGAGATTGATTTGGGATAGATATCATTCTCGATATTCAATCCATATCCATCCTGACTTATATAATAGGCCCATATAATCTTAAATAGATCAAGTAGTAGTTGCTATATCTTCTAAACAAGGGTTTTATTAGGCCCAATGTATCACCCTAGGGTGCCCATGTCTTGTTCGTATGAAAAAATGATTATTTCTTTCGTATGTGCATAGATTATTGGCAGTTAAACAAGGCCACCATCAAGAATTAGTATCCTATTCCTAGGGTTGATGACTTTTTCAACCAACTTCAGGGAGTCAATTGTTTCTCCAAGATTGATCTCAGGTCCGAGTATCATCATCTAAAAGCTAGGGATTGTGATATATTGAAGACTACCTTTTGGACTCAGTGTGGTCATTTTGAGTTCGTGGTCATGTTTTTAGATTGAACAATGCTCCAACTGCTTTCATGATTCTCATGAACATAGTGTTGAAGCCCTATCTGGACACTTTTATGATTGTGTTTATTAATAACTATTTGGTCAACTTCAGAAGGGAGGAAGAAAATGTTGGTCATATGATAGTAGTTCTTCATACGCTTCTATAATATTAGTTATATGTTAAGTTTTCTAAGTACGAGTTTTGGATTAAGCTTGTAGCTTTCCTTGTCCATGTTATATCTAGCAAGGGATCCGAATTGATTCTCAGGAGATAGATATTATGAAGAATTGTCCTAGACCCAAATGTCCTTCAAAGATCAAAAGTTTCTTGGGTTTGGCTAGGTATTATTGGAGGTTCATAGAAGGTTTCTCATCCATGGATGCTACACTTACTAGATTGGCCTAGAAAAAGGTCAAAGTTTAGTAGTTAGATAGTTTTGAGAAGAGCTTTTAAGATTTGAAGGATAGGTTAACTTCGGCTCTAGTGTTGACCCTACCAAAGGGTACAAAAGGGTTTTTGGTTTAGTACAACGCTTCGTAAGTTGTACTAGGGTGTATTTTTATGCATAATAAGATATTCATAGCATGTGTTTCTAGGTATTTTAAAGTTCATGAGAAGAACTATCTGACTCATGATCTTGAGCTAGTGGTCGTAGTCTTTACCCTGAAGATATGAAGGTACTATTAGTATGGTGTTCACATGGATATTTTTACTAATTACAAAAACCTTTAGTACATGTTCATTCAGAAAGAGTTTAATGTCCATAAAAGGAGGTGGTTCTAGTTGTTGAAGGATTGTGACATGAGTGTGGTTTACCACCTGAGTGAGGAAAATATAATGGCTAACACCCTCAGCAGATTGTCTATGGGAAGTGTAGACCATGGTGACTAATATAAGAAATAATTGATTAGGGATTGCACATATTTGCACACTTGGGTGTTAGACTGATTGGTATAGATGATTGTGGATTGTTAGTACAGATTGTGTCTATCTTCTTTTATTGTTGATATGAAAGAGAAGCAGTATAGTGATTCGGTGTTACACCAACTCAAAGGTGATCTTGATAAGAAGAAAGTGCAGGTTTTAACCCAAAAAGGAGATGGTGTGCTTCGATATCAGAGGTTTTTTATATGTTCCTGATATAGATGGGTTGAAAGAGAAGATCATGTCTCAGGCTCACAGTTCCAGATATCCTATTTATCCTGGTTCCATCAAAATTCACAAGGACTTAAGAGAGGTCTATTAGTGGAATAGCATGAAGAAAGATATAACTGAATTAATGGCTAAGTG
Source organism: Withania somnifera (assembly GCA_039654485.1). Taxonomy (NCBI): domain Eukaryota; kingdom Viridiplantae; phylum Streptophyta; class Magnoliopsida; order Solanales; family Solanaceae; genus Withania; species Withania somnifera. The sequence goes on along the minus strand of JBDJHY010000008.1, from coordinate 10,767,515 downwards.
TCTAACTTCCAACAGGTGAAGGTTGATAATCAAAATCTAGGAGACATAACTCTGAGTTTTGACATTTCGACATAGAAATGAGAAATGATTAACATGGACTTCATAATGGGTTTTTATCGTACTCGTAAGCAGCACAACTCCATTTGGGTAATAGTAGATAGAACAACCAAGTCAGCATATTTCTTACCTTTCAACACCAATTATTCAGCAGAGGACAATGGTAGAATCTACCTCCAGGAGATAGTCAGAATGCATGGTGTGCATTTCTCCATCATCTCAGATATGGCTACTCAATTCAACTCTTAATTATGAAAGTCTTTCCATAAGGGTTGGGGTACTTAGGCTTACCTCAGTATGGTTTTTCATCTTCAGACAGATGGTTAAGATGAGCGAACCATCCAGACGTTGGAGAATATGTTGAGGGCCTATGCAATCGAATTCAAGAGTAGTTGGGAGGACCACTTGCCTCTGACAAAGTTTGTGTAAAATAAAAATATCGCTCCAGTATCCAAATGGCCTAATTTAAGGCCTTATATAGGAGAAGGTGTAAACCTTTTATTGGCTGGTTTGAGGTTAGTGATACATCTTTAATAGGGCCAAAGTCAATGTTTGAGGCTACTCAAAAGGTTTAGATTATTTAGGAAAGGTTGGAAACAACCTAGAGCAGGTAGAAGTCCTATATTGATGTTAGGAGGAGAGATTTGGAGCTTAATATAGATATTTGGGTCTTTATAAAGGTCTCACCCATGAAGTGGTGATGCAGTTTAGAAAGAAGAGGAAGCTCGGTCCCTACTATATAAGCCCTTATCAAATTCTGAGAAGTCCCCAATTGATTGAGTTTACATATACTGAGGATAGTTTTGGCTACTAAACCATTGATATTTTATTTGTTAATCTTGATATGATGCCAAGATAATTTATACCTAAGACATTAATTAAATTGGAGGAACTGAAATTGCTTTCTATCTTTTGTTGTGATTGTGACTATGTTGGGATAATTATGAGATGGTGCCAAGGTTTCTACTGGTGATGTGATAACGGGGTTTATGCCAGCTATGTGAGTATAATTTTTTTACTATATCAGATTTCTATCGAGCATTGCATGGGAATCACTAGCCCTCCATAGGTCCTAACTATCTCTTAGGAGAAGAAGGTGTGTACAAATAGGACAGATATGTATCATATTATTATTGTTCATTGCATTTGAGTTTTGATATGGAAATTAACTTATCAGTATTTTTATTGATACCATATCTGATATTTGATGAGATTGATTGGTTTTATTCTGAATTTGGGTATCAATTAGTGCTAGGAGTTGATAGTTGTCATTTCTTGAAATTCTTTCTTATGTGTTGATTATTACTGTTAATCTATGTGTAGTTTTTTCTTATTGCAGGTTATTTGGTTGTTTTTGGGATTGGAGCTATTAGTAGGTCTTTGTTATCGCTTATAATTACAGCTAGTTAGACACTATTGAGTACACATTGATTTCATACTCACCATTGTTTTTTTACACATTTTTGTGTGGGTTTAGGGCTGTGATCTTGATTTCTCTCATCAATTGAGTTAGAGACCTTTTAAGAATAATTGTGGAGGTAGCTTCTTGTCTATTCGGCAGTACCCTCAGCTTTTCCTTCTTTTTTTTTTTATGACAGTTTATCAGGATAAGACTATCTTGTATTGTTTTTTAGATTCATACATTAGAAGTTTGTGCTATTGACGACTAGATTTTGAGATTTCAAGTTATAGTTATTCCTCATACTTCTGTCTTCTCATTTAAACTATTTACTTTCTACATTTTGTATTTTGTTGTTAAGGGTTAGCCTACCTATCGTGGGGGTTGAGACATGTGTCCTCACGACCAGTTTTTGGATCGTGACACCTGTCTTTGAAATCAAAACCTCCATGCACATTGTCATAGCCCTCGGAGATGACCCGATGTGCCTATTGAAATCTCCTCCTATGAATAACATTTCCACCACCTCGTCCAAATCATCCCAAAAGCGCTTCTTGACCTCCTCTCTCTTATGAACCCCATAAGTAAAGTAGGGTACTAAAAGGGGACTGAAAAATAAAAAGTTTTTGTTAGAATATCAAACAACTACACTATGAAATATTTCTTGAATACGACACAAAATGTGATTTTAAAATGAAAATTTATCTCTATATGTTCGAATTGAATCACTCAAAGTACATTTCTAGTTTCGGATTATTGTGTTTCACTTTCATAATTTCAGTAGGACAGAAAGGTTCACGAAGTTTTGTTTCCAAATGCATTTCTCTTGCGCTTTATCCCAAAAGGTGTGACTTGTGTGTCACAAAAGTCTGATCCGTGCCACGCACGACGAGGCAAATAACGTCGAAAATAGAATGTATTTGAGCTAAAATGAGGCCCTTCTAGGACTTGGACTTGAGCAGAACCAGGACGCCAGTCATCACTTCCAGCCAATTTAAGATAGAGATAGCAAATTGGTGATTTAACACATTGACCAGTGACTTGGAACTGGTCCATCATGCAAGCTTGAAATGGTTTTCTTGGGATGTCATCAAGAACCTGTGGTTCCAATGGATCAACCCTCCTAACATGCTTAGAATTCAAATGGTGCACTAAAATGTCATTGGAACTTTCATCACCGAACGGTCCAAACTTTAGGCTTACATGGTTTGAGGTTTCTGCACCCTTTGTACATGTTGTCTCTATTGTCACGAAATAGGTACATTTCTCCTGAAAAAGTAATTCTCAAGACAGCAAATTGCAGCCAAAGCCACTTTTTTGTAACATTATAAAATGAAGTTTCGAACTTATTAAAGTGATAATGACATAAAGGATCTAGATTTTATGTTTCTTTCCCTTTAAATGGAAGCAGCAGGAATTGCCATTTTATGTTTTCCATGTAAATATACTTATTACTAAAAATTAATGTAACATCATAGATAGATGTAGGATTTGAATTTAATAATTGGAGTTTCGAATTTTACTATAGCACATTTGATTACTAGGGCTGAAATTATCATTTGTCGTTCTTGTTTAGTGTATTTTTAGTGCGTGTGTGTTTGTGTGTGAGAGTCAATATTGTTGTGTTCGAATTTTGTCCACACGTAAAGTGTTATTTGAGTTGTCCTTTACTCTAGCATCGCCCCTTACAGAATTTATAGTTATTGTGAAAATATAATTACCTGTAGATATGTTTTTGTGTAATCTAAATTATATATAGAAGTTAAAGCCTCTAATTCTATATGACCTTGCATCTGATTCTATCCGTGAAATCAGTAGACATTAGAAGTATGTGCACATATCATCAACGTATTTAGAATCTTACATTTAATTTTTAATAACAAGTATGTCATAATTCAGTGCCAAATATACTAATGCAAGAACATAGTGGAACGCAATAATTTGTTTGAATTTGAATAAATCTCATGAATAATCGACTCTTTTCTTGCATACTGCGTCCGAAGCCATTAGATTAATACGAAGGACATATCTTCCTGAGCGTCACTCATGTAAAATTAATGCACCAAGAAAATCTTGAAAATATTAAATATTATATACTATATTATTGTACCTTCTTCTTTGTTGAAAGGCTATCACTTGTGGCGTTGATGGAGACCTCCGTACTTGAAGCAAGAAAGATGAAACTCGTGAAAAAAATTAATGTTCCAAATTTTCTTAACATCCTCCTTAATTAATACTCTTGAGCTTAATTTGGTATGAAAGAAAAAGAAGCAGCCCTAAAAACACACAATGAAGCAAACATATATACATATGTTACATAAAAACTACGATCTATCTGATACTCATTCTTTGCTTCATATGACAAAAAGGAAATATTCTTGGATGTTTTGATTACTTAAAGACAATAACCATCTTTTAATAATATTAATCTTCTTATTTTATTTGCTTTCAGAGATATTTTGGATACTGATTAATCTAAAATCATCCTTCAGAGATCCTTTAACTCAACCTTAAATAAATTCGATGACAAAGATATACCTTACATCAACAATTTCATACAAAGGATTAAAAGAAAATCTAACCGTAAAGATACTTCCACAGTTTCTGGTCGCAGTTTTCTTTTTGAGAGTTAAATAATTTGATCTTTGATTAATATTTTAAAATCTATATTTTTATTATATTAATAAGAGAAAAATTACAATTTGTATCATTTTTTATATGTTTTTTTAATTTTTAATTTTAATTTTAAAATATTAAATTAATTTAATTTGATTTCTCTTTAAAAATTAATTAAATTGACTCTACAAAAAGTGAAAATGACAATTATTTTTTAACAGAGTAACAAGCTTGAGTGAACAAACGTACATATAGGCAAATTTTCAAAAATAACTAACTTTTAGCTCACAAGTACACTTATTTACCAAAACTTTCATAATTACAAAAAATATCAAAAGTTTTGGCTGCTATATAAACTTTAAGTTCTATATTGAAATATAACTGACATTTCAGACAACTAAAGTGTTAGTTATAAATACTAAAAGTTGTATATTTGTTGTCTAAATATAAGTATTAGTTGTATTTGAAGTATTAGTTGTATCGGAACTTGAATACAAAGTTATGTTATTTTTGCTATAGGATGTTATTTTATACTAATTAATTATGAGCTTAGATTTGCTATTTATATGATTTTCCTACTAACGCGTATCTCCTACACAAACTCTCGATTAAATACTTTCCTTAGGGAATAAGTGACTTTTAAAGTTGTAGCACACATAATACAGGTAAAAAATAGCCCTATATTTTTGTTAATTAGCTAAGTTTGCTCTTAGTTATTATGGGGTCAAATATATCTTTATCGTTAACAAAAATACCTTTTTTAAAATATTTTCTTACCATGGCAAGATAAGATCTTCTACATGACCTGACATTTAAATAAGGTATGAATAACACGTGTCATGCCACCTCAACGCCAATTTCTTTTTCATGTTTCATCTCAAACTTTTATTTTTTATTTCTTCAACAAGTACAAATCTCATCACCGTCATCCTCTTCTCGGAAGGCCCAAAGTTGGAAATTTAGGCCAACTATTTGGCAGTGTATTGCAGTCCGATTGCGGATGAAATATCATGCCTAATGAAAAACGGAAGGGTCTAGTAGTGCAAACCGATTACATCTGCTGCTCCCCAAAGTTTCATATTACTCTCAAGCACTTTTAATAATGGCTGGAAGTTTGGGATTTCCATAAGGTTCCAAAACACTCCCAAACCCTTGTCTTAGTAGCCGAAAGTTTGGAGTGTATACGAACAGAATGCCAGAAACTAGAAATTAGGAGAAAAACTTTGAAGAACAAGAAGGTAGTATATAGGCCATAAATCTGAAGTGGTCAGTAAGGACTTACTGAGCTATCGACTTGGTCATTCAAGATAATTAGTAATAAAATTGAAAATGAATCTAAACACATTCTTGTAGACTTGTATCTAAACATAGTTTTCTTGCAAAACCCGATTTTGCATTAAGCCTCACGAATATCTCACACACTAGTGGAGGGAGAATCGACTCGTTTTGCCTTGCAAGCCTAATTCTCATGTGCCCAAGACCACACCGTTTACTAATACTTTACAATCTCAATTCCCAAAGGAAGATAATTCAATATAAGGAGGAGAAAAGTTCTTTTCAATATCTTTCACACAACAAAATAAATAAGAAGGAACCCACAAAAATAAAAGTGGAAAAAGAATTATCGCGATTCGAAAATTGAGTTGTAATAATGTCTACATCTCACCTGTAGATAAGTCTGACCCCATCAGAGAAAATAGCAATGGGTCAGTATCAAGTGCCAAAAGAAAAGAAAAAGAACAAGAAGGAGAAAAAGAAACAGAAAGATACAACAGAAAGTAAATTCCTCGGAACCTAGTGTTGTGGTTGTCGAGTGTAGAATAGCGGCAGTAATTATAATTAGGGATCTACCATATTTAGATAACTACCATAATTAGAGATCTACCATAATTGAATAACTTTCATAAATAGGTAACTACCATTAATAAATGGTAGAATCATGGTAGGATTAACATTGATACATATAAAATAGCAAGAATCACTGCGAGAATCACTCTGTGATCCTAGCATCCACCACAATTACAGTTATAACGGAATTCTATAAAAGCCCAGATGATTTAGAGACAAAGGTACGCCAGATGCTATTCACAAATACAATTGATATATTCGTTTAAAGCTCTTTGCTAACTTAAGCATAAAAGAATTACCCCGGGGACCACCCTGGGATCATTTTTGCAGGCACTCATTCAAGGACCCATTATTGTTGTCTTTTACTATAAGGTAGCTTGGTTCATAGGATTGTTGGTGATCTTTCGAGACTCATCAATTTGTGTCGTCTATAGGGACTGATGGTTATAGGAATTTTTATTTTTAAACATTAGCACATAAACACTCTGAAAAGATGGTCAATACAGAAGCAAAAGCACTTGAGGCAAAAGCACATTAGTGGATAAAGTATTCGAAAATAAATCGGCAGAGTGGTGGAGGTCTACGTGGACGACATCGTCATAAAAAACACCTGGAGACAATCTTAAAAGATTTGGAAGAAGTTCTTCAACTCCTAAGGTATACAAGGCTGAAGTTGAACCCAGCCAAATGCAATTTTGGAGTAAGCTCAGGCAAATTCCTAGGATACGTTGTGTTAAGAAAGGATTAGTATAAACCTTGCAAAGGTGAAAGCAGTTTCTGAGATGAAGTCTCCCATATGCTTAAAGAATGTACAAAAGTTGACGGGGTGCCTGGCATCGTTGAGTCAATTCTTGTCCAAGTTAGCTAAAAAGTAATTACCATTTTTTCGAGTTCTGAAAACCACTAAAA
>JBDJHY010000008.1:10737638-10748911 GCA_039654485.1 Withania somnifera | reverse complement strand
TAACAGATAGGAAGTGACTCAATTGAAGGACTGGAGCAGTCCTCTGATACCATATTAGTATATAGATATGAAGAGATGGAGAGTGTCTTATTGAAAGATGAGATCACACTCGTATGTAGATATACTATGATGGTATATTGAGGAGTGGCTCAGAAAAAGGAAAAAACATTCCTTTATGATGTTATGCTAGAATATAAATATATTGTGTTTGTATCATAATTTATTGAGGACTAAGGAGTTTTTATTGAAGCGTGATACCATGCAAATATATAGATATATTAATGTCTGATGGAAGGATTGAAACAGTCCTTCGTGATACGATGCTAGTATATAAATATAATGTGATGAAATCATTAAGGAGTGTCTCATTTAAGAAAAATATCACATCAGTACATTAATATATTGTGATTACATAATGGAGGAATAAAGAGTATCTCATTAAAAACTGAAACATTCATCCATGATAATATGTCATTATGTAGATACACTACAATGGTATCATAGAGGACTGAAGAATGTCTAAATGAAGAACTGGGCATGCCTCGATTAAAAAAAAGTGAATGAGATTATATTATGAAGAAAAAAAATGAAACCAAAATTGAGTTTGAAATTAGATCATGGTAAAAATAAATAATATGATTTGAAAAAAAAAAAAAGAAAAGAGAAAAGAAAGAAAAATAAAATAAAAAAATGAACACGAAATAAAAAAATGAAAAACAAAAACAAAACATAAAAATAAAAATAAAAATAAAAAATAAAAAATAAAAAAGCCACAATTAATTATAGTTTAAAAAAATAATATGATCTGTGAACAAGATAAATAAATGATAAAAAAATATATTAAATAAGAGGTAAAGAAATAAAAATGAATGAATAAAAAAAATTCATAATTAAGTATGAATTAGATTATGGTGTAAAAAATATAAAGAACAACATATAAAAAGGAACAAAGAAGCAAACAAAAAAAAGGACAAAAGAAAGAAAGGAAGAAAGAAAAAGAAGAAAAGAAGGAAAAAGAAAAAAGAAAAAAAAGGAACAGAAAAATATTTTAAAAATAGTTAATTAACTACAAAAGCTATAAGAAAAGAGACATAAAAATAAAAGAATAAAAGTGTATAAGTAGTTTGCTCCTATAAGGCATATATGTAATTCTTCCTCATCTTCCTTCACCCTATATAATTTATATTCTTTTCTTATATGATCATTTAATATAATTATTTTATAGCATAAATTTTTTGATAATTTAAGTACAAGCAAGCATTATACATTATACATATTAATGAATAAGTAAATAAAAGTGAAATCATTGATAAATTACAAAACAATATATATAAAAATTATACATCTAAATTAAGATATAAAATTAATATTACAAAGCTTTACATAAGAGTTAATTACATATATATTGGATTAAAAGTGTTATTAGAATAATAAAAATAATAAAAAAATATAAATGGTTTTGATGAATAGTGTTGTATCAAATTTGGTGTGTCACTAAAATGGTGTGAGATAGTGTTGGGTTGCAGATGGTCCAAGGTACTAGACAACGGAACATATGCAAGATGACTCTTTAAGTTTGCATTTGTACTCCGAAATCAAACATCCAAACACAAATTGAAGGCCAAATAGATAATTACAAATAATTCTGACTACTTCAAGGTCCATAGTGTACTTATTAATTTGTTAAAACTTTAAGCCGTCTGTGGAAGAGGCCAAGAAATACAATGCCAAAATTCCAGCAAAGACATCAGTTTTTAACTATATTTATGCTCACCAAATACCAAACCAGGTCTGCAAAACAAAAATTATTCACAAAAGAACAAAAAGAAATTAAGCCTTAAATGAAGGTGTGGAGCAGCAACTAACAAAATGCCTTGTCGACAGAGGCAAAATGCTTTAAATTTTGGTATCAGCTACCAAAATAAGAAAAGTACAAGGAATCCTTCAAACTCTAAGAAAGCATGGAGACCTATCAAATTCTGCATCTCCCTTCTTTCAAACACTATAAAGGACGCAAGATTCTTGCGAGCTTTGGAAATAATAATATTGGTGGCTTGTCTCCTGAAGATGGATTCTTTGATGCATGCAGCATGCTAAGGAGCCAGGGAAAGCTTCACGGGATCTTTATTTGGTCTGCAGATGACTCTATAAAGGACCATTTCCTATACGAAAAGCTGTCACAGGACCTCTTAGCAAGTGCACCTTAAATATCTTGCAACTATTTATGACATCCTTTTTAGGTCATCACAAAAGATTAAAATTGGAATGGAAGAATGTTATTTTTTACTTGGGAGGCATCTCTAAGAAACAAGACATGTTTTAGTTTCAGATTTACAATTCCTAAATGTGCCAAAGCTTACTCTTCACAGGGAAATGTTCCTTTCTAATAAATATAGTTTGTAACACTGCAAGGACTAACACAAAGCATTTCACCAATATGCAGAAGGTGTCAGTTAGACAGACCAGGAGCATTATTCAGGTCTAATCACGTATTAGACACATTATAACACCTTTACCTGAGTACAGATATGTCATAAAATGCAACAGCATGCATAAATATAAAGGTAAAAGGCTAATAGGCAATTGATTTCCACAATTAATTCCTTAAATTAGAAGCCTAGAAAATACGGAATTGAGAATTTTCCAGTTTCAAAGGCAAGCAATCCCTTCAGCATCTTGATTAAAGAAAGCAAAACATACAAGTTCGCTTCATGTGCTGCATTATTTCCCAGACCCTTGCACTTTGCTTCCTTTACATCATCACTCAACATATTCGGGGACAAATATTTCATCCCAATTACACAATATCTCCTTCTATCGAATTGCTCAACTCAAATCCTTTAGCTCAGACTATGTTAACCTAGGAAAACCAAATAAGCAACAACTCCATGAATAGCTAAAATGTTGCTTTCATCAAGGAAACAGATTAGAGGAAACATTTTCCAGTTCTGAAGAAAACTGAATAGTTCGTTTAATACTTGTTTTTTCCCCCCTTTGTCTTTCTCTACTGTGGTTCTTGGACAGCTACGAATGTTATCTCACTAGCCTAGGCAAATGAACTGCTTGGGCTTAACTTTCAAGGATATGGATACTATGTTATAAAAGTGAAGAACTACCACATAGTGTCTATGCATAAACCTCTGAATCATCTTGTGCTATATATTATTCCAGAGTCAAAGAAAATAAGAAAAAGACAACTCATTATCAGCTGTCCAAAGCATTCATACCCCACAAGTCATATCAATTGTCAAAGATCGATCAGATTGAGGAACAATACTATCAGCTTGAGCCAAAGAACCAATACTCAGAATCATCTAGACTGATACGTAAGACAGAATCTTGAAGGTTTTGAGGAATTCTAGAGCAGAATGGGTAAGTTATATGAATATGCAACTAACCTTTCCAAAAACCCAGTTTGGCAGCTAAACACACCTAATCCTATGTGTGTTCTACTAACACAGCAATGCAGGGTTATGAACTACAAATCAAGTTCTTCACAAAAACTTGGAACACATTTGAAGGAAACAGATGCAAAATTGCTCAAGTTTTCCCTTGTGCTCAAGAAAGCAAATGCTCTGGATCAAGACAAACAGAATTTGAAAGCCAAACATCGTTACAAGTAGCTTTGACTGCTTGAAGTCAATGAAGTGACATTTATTATTTTTTAGATTAACAGAAACGTCAAAGGCCTGTGAGACCAAAAATTAACCACTTAAAAAACTTACCAGATTTTCCTTTTCACTAGAGAATGTCATCTAAATATGACCTCGGCATGAAAATGACAGATGTATATATGAGATAATTTGTATTCCACACAATTTGATTAGGATATTTTAAACTTTAACATTTTTAAGAAATCTCATATATCTAGCACAATCGATGAAGCAGAATGACCTTGTTGATACAAAAATGAACATAAAATCAAGCCTTGACAACCAACCAATGAGAGGGAGTATCACCTACCTAAGAATATTCATTAAGCCGTCCATAGAAATGACAAGAAAGATGATGCCTGGCTTCCATCTGAAATATATCTATTAATATTATGGATGTTGACAAAAACCAGGTCCCAAAGAGATGATATTAATCATAAAATAACAAATAGAATAAATTAAACAAACAAACCATGGACCCAAGAGATCTTTCCCTAGGCGTTTGCCCCTGATTCAATCGGAGGATCAAATTGATTATAGAAACATGAGTTTAATTAGTTGATTTATTAGTGAACAAGGAAAAATATTATCAAGACACGTGAATAGATTGACCTTGGAATAACGACGACTAATTACTCTTGCTATAAAACAAAGTTACACCTTGTATGATGGTCGGCGAAGCATACAACAAATGCCTTGTTGAAGGAGAAGTATTTTAATCGGCATCTACTTTGGTTAAATACCAATAAGAAGTAGGAGGTATACTTCCAACTCCAAGAAAGCATGGAGTCTTTAAAATTCTGCATCTGTCTTCTTGTCCTTCAAGCTCTCTTCAACAATTCCCCTGCAACCAAGGCAGTTCTAGCATTCTCCCCAGGGGTATTCATAGAATACATTGGAGCTGAGGGCAAGAATGTCACATTCTCTGATGTCCCAATTAACCCAAATATTGATTTTCACTTCCTCCTCTCCTTTGCTATAGACTACACAAACACAAATTCACCAGAAGCCACGAATGGTGACTTCCTGATCTATTGGGACACTGATAATCTCACCCCTTCTCATATTTCTTCCATCAAGGCCAAGCATAAGAATGTTAAGGTAGGTATGAGTCTAGGTGGTGATACAGTGAATGGTAAAAATGCCACCTTCGCTCCTACATCAATTACATCTTGGGTGAGAAATGCAATATATTCAATCACTAAGATAGCGAAAGAGTACAACCTGGATGCAATAGATATAGATTATGAACACTTCAACGTAGATCCGGATACATTTGCAGAGTGCATTGGAAGACTGTTGTACTATCTTAAACAAAACAATGTTGTCACTTACACATCAATAGCACCATATGCAGATGATTCAGTGCAAGTGCACTATTTGGCACTCTGGAGGAAGTACGGTCATTTAATAGACTATGTCAACTTCCAATTTTACGCATATGAAAAGGGCACAACCATTCCTCAGTTTCTACAGTACTTTGAAACTCAAAACTGTAATTATAAAGGAGGCAAGATTCTAGTTAGCTTTGGAACTGACAACAGCGGCGGTTTATCTCCTAAGCATGGATTCTTTGATGCATGCAGCATACTAAGGAGTCGGGGAAAACTTCATGGTATCTTTATTTGGTCTGCAGATGACTCTACGAAAGATCATTTTCTATATGAAAAGCTGTCACAGGACCTCTTAGCAAGTGCAATTTGAATATTTTGCAACTGTTCAGGATGATCCTTTGTAGGCCATGACAAAAGAAAAAAATTGGAATGAAAAGAATATATTGTTCTGTGTTTAAAGTAGTCTGTTTGTTTAATGCATTTCATGACAGAGCATATATAGGAAAAATGCAAGGAAATAAGATAATCAAAATAGGACATGAAGTGTACCCATGGAATTAGTTGAGGTGCACAAGCTGGCTCGGACACCATGGTTATCCAAAAAAAAAAATTAAGAAAATAGGAAACTAAATGTAAAGCTTACAGCAGCCTACTTCCGAACTTGCCAGGTAATCCAACAAAATGTAGCAAGTACTACATGTAAATACTTTCCTCAGATCTCTTGTCTAAACAAAATGCCTATCCACTATCGAAGGTCCATAGTAGATGATTCAGAGGGTCTTGCTCCGTGGTCCCATCATAGCACCATTTGTTGATACTCGTCCGAATATGTCAAACTGTTTAACTTAAGCAACATCACTCCCTCATAATTTGTAACTCGTGGAGGCCGTTCCTACTTCTCCACTTTAAGTTATACAGCATAGGATTTTTTAAGAACGTAGGTTAGTGAAGCCTTGCAGTACGAGGAAAACATTACAATCTCTTTTTTTTTACTTAGGAATTGTTCAAATTTCAAAGGTAAAAGAACGGGTTAGGTCTCCTTGCACTCACACTATTAGCTTCCAGAGGGTAGGAGAGGACGACGGGTGGAAAGAAAGATATCTTTTAGATTACTCTTTTCGTGCAAGAAGTAACAGTAGAAAAGCATTCATCATTATCCTGACCTACAGTTATCAATGCTTCTCACATTCTAATGCTATGATAGTGGGGTGTCAGTTTTCTGATAAGTGCTTTTTATCAAGTAACACAAACAATTCATTATCTAGAAAGATCGGAAAGCTAACCAACCTACTTAATTTGAATACTAATTCTAAAGCATATTCTTTAACACTGCCCAAAGCAGACTTTTGCAAAAGCCCCGACTTTTTGTAGCAACTCAAAATCCAAATCTCTACCTTCATAAGCCCTGTTTCAACCCAAACAATTCTACTACCACCTCCCTATATCTCTCTCTTCCACTAAAAGGATTAAGAAGAAGCATTGCACCAAAATACATAAGGTGTCAATTAGACTGCCTGACCAACAGCATTATTCAGGTCTAATCACTTATGACCTACTACAATACGTCTACCACACTACTTTCTTACATATGTTCTATCAAATTTTGTAGCGTGTGTGGATATAGAAGTAAAGACTGACGGTCATTTTGTTTCCATAAAATATGTCTTGAGTTAGACCTAAAGTATGTGAAACATACAACTTCATTTACTAGCTTTCAGTTCACCTAGCATATGTCATCCCCTAGTGAACTCTTGTTCTTAGTTGAATTGCTCTTGTGAGAATTAGGAAGAAGTGAGGAAAAGCATATCCAAAAGTATGCTATAAGTCCGAAAGCCAGGAGAAGCTACTGGCTGTACTGCTTGAGTCAAACAAGTGAAGAACCACTACTTAAACATTCAATAACAAGTAATGAGCAAAGATGTTACACAAATTTAAATAATGTGAAGAAACAGAAACGAACAAAAACATGTTAGCTTTACAGCTTTCAATTTTATCAATGTGCACAAACATATGCTTCTTCTTTGTAAGGCAGGTTGAACCCAAACTCAAAAACAGATAGTTTGAATCCTAAATTCAATTCTGATATGTCAAACATACTTGTTAGATTCATAATCATTTCACATTGAATTATCTCTCAAAAAAAGATTAATTGAACCAATATATCAATACAGCTTTAGCAATGATATCCACAAGGGACAAATTTCCGCCGGTGTTACACAGAAAAGCATAACTCAGATCCTCAACAATAGTAGCAAAAGAAGCAATAATCTTCCTAAAACTCAGCTAATTCAATTAATTTTCACCTTCAATTCTTCTCTTTTTACTCTTTTTCTTACTAGTCCGCTCTGCTGAACCAGCATTTTCACGCGCATCAGGATCCATACTCTTCCTCTTCTTCCCTTCCTCCTCCACTGTATTACACAAATCTTCTTCCACTGTATGCTCACCGTCACCAACACCTCTATTTTTCTTTTTCCTCTTCTTCTTATCTTTACCCTTCATACCATCCTCCTTAACTTCATTGAGCTCATTTGTGTTGGATTTTACAGTCTCTCCTTTCTTGATCAATTTCTGACTCTTCACTTTGTCAATTTTAACAAACTCCGGCTCATTTTTCTGAGATTTTTCCATCTCAGACTTGATCAACTTCTGATCCTTCACTTTATCAATTTTATCTGAATTCTTGGTCTTACTCCTCGTATCCGCTTCCCTGTTTTCTTCCTTGCCAAGATTCTTGTTTTTTCGAGACCGATTTGGGATATCATCATTCTTCACTACATCTTCGTTTCCAAGATTCTTGCTTTCTGAAATTTCGTCAACTTTAATATCATCAGTAGAATGCTCCTTTAGGGAACTGAGTTTCTGATGAACCTTAACAAGATGGTTGAATGCATCGGCAGCACGTTGGAGATATAAGGAAACGGCATGTGAAGCTTCATGGTTTGCTGAAGCAAATTCGGAGAGGGATTTTGACGCATCTGAGAGAGAGATTGGGGTTGTTGATGTTACTTTGCCTGATATAGTCTTCATAGGGTTGAGAAATTGTTCTTGTAATTTTGGTGGTTGTTATGGTGTTGTCTACTACTGGTGTCGAGGGGTTAGAGCTAGGGTTTTATGATTTTCACTTTCGACACCCAATTGACCAAATCCTCTCAGCCAGGTAGTAATTATAATCAAATTATTTTTTATTAACTACAAGGCGAGGAGAAATCAGTCTACCTTCCATCTCGCATATAGAAATAATTTGTGGTATTCAACATAACATGCATGGATGGTTTTTAAGAATAAATTATGTGTTTACAAAATATTCTTTCACTTTATTTAAATTTTTTTGTAAGCTTTTAATTAAGAAATTATTTGGTTTTAATTATAAGTTAGTCAAATTAATTTTTAAGAAGTTTTCAACACTCAAAAGTGATATATATTTTGAACACGACTTTAAAAAATTGAAATTAACTTATAAAAAGTTAAAAGTAAAAGTAGGTTACCGTTGCTTCTAATTTTTTAACTTAAAAATGATTGAAAATTAATTTTTTTTAAAATTATTTTTATATAAATTAATTTTTTTAAGTAAAGAATCATTTCTTTTAAGTAATATTTATCATTATTTAATCATAATAGACTTGATAGTTAGACCAACAAGGTTTTTGATATAAAAATAATCGACTCTTGCTTTATTTTATTTAACTAAATCAGTATATACTAGAGTTGCATATCGGTCGATTCGATTTGCTTTTGAAGTTTATCTGTTTCTCTTCTCGATTATTGGTTCGTAAATATGCTAAAAATTTATGGAACTTTTAAGATATTGACTTGTTGGTTATTGATTTTTCGAGTATTCGTCATTATCGGTTCGATTATGCGGTTAACTCTTAACATTTAAATAAAAAAAAATCACTATAAAAACAGTGTAATTAAATTCTAAAAAGTGAAAGTGATTCGTTGAGAATTACTTAAACACAACTTAGCATGAGCAACTGCATCTTCGAATTTTCCTATTCCAATCTTTCTTCAAAAAAATTTCAACTAACTTAATAGGTGTCTTATTCAAGATTCTTCAAAAGCTCTTTATACAAGAAAATTGTAGACATCAGCGCATATGCAACAAGTTAAACCAAAAAATCAAGACTTAAGAAATTAGTTACGTCTGTTGGTGAAAAGACTAAGAACCCGTTTAACTTTGATTATAAGTTGGTCAAACTAACTTTTAAGTAGTTTTCAACCCTTAAAAGTAGTTGTATATTTTAAAGAGCGACTTAAAAAAAATTAAAATTGACTTATAAAAAGTTAAAAACTAGAAGTAGATTACCTACTTTTTATTTTTTAACTTAAAAAGTTGTTGAAGTTTGACTTTTTAAAAACTTCTTTTTATAATAAGTAAAGTCAAACGGGCCCTAAGAGACTTAGAAGTGAAAAAAATGAAGCCTAAGAGACTAAGAAGAGAAATTATAAGTTGTTGGAGAAGATTTGAGCACTACTCTGAGTTTTGAGTGACAGAGAAACTGAGATGAGACTATAAAGAAATGAAGAAAATCCTAAGTTCTTAACTCATAATTCAGTTAGTCAAGGCGGGGTACAAGTGTAATTAAGTAAAGTGTTTATCGGGTTATCGGGTTACCTAATAAGAAATTTGCTCAAACCAAAATCCGAACTGATAGTCCGATAAATGTAGTATACTAAACCGAGACCCAAAGTACTAACCCAATAACCTAAACCATTAGCCCAATAAAAAATTATCGATTCCGATTATTAGTTTCGATTTGATTTTGAAGAACCCTAATATGTGCATAGATACATAATTTGTATGCATTAAATACCACTTTAAATACTGTTGCTAAACTATTTAAATTTAGCTATGAAAATTTCAACCATTATGAATTTATTAAAGCAAAATATATACACCTAAAAGGGGAAAAGGGTAAATCAACTTTCATCTTATATAACTTAAATTTTTTGTATGAGTATTTTCATAAGTATGTCATGTGTGTTTAAAAATAACATTTCCATCTTATTTAGCTTGAAAATAGAACTTTCATCTTAAGTTTGTTAAAATAAAAGAGAAATTATTATTTATTTCACTTTATTTAAGCACATATCACTCATGGATTGTAAAATATTAAAGTTATTTTCATTTTAATAGATATATAAAATACAAAATTGTAAGTGGCTAAAAGACTATTGAATTAGAAATATGTAATTCAGCAGTGGAGTCATGTAATGACCATTATGGTCATTTTTGTATTTTTGTATTTTCTTGCATCTTAGAGCTTTTCTGTAGCGTCCCTAAGTCATTTATGACTTATCGGGACCGGTGGTTTGATTCACGAGTCGTTCGATTGGTTGTTATATTCGTTTCTCTGTTTTGAAGCCTTAACTGTTGAAATCGGTGACTTCAGTCAAAAAATTCTGAAACCAAACTTGGAATTGAATTTCGACAATTTTATTGGTTCTAAAATATGGATTCTGGTCTACGATGGCTCTTGGTTCGTGTCCATAGGCCTTAGTTTTGATTTTATTTAATTCTATATGTTTTAGGTATTTTGGAGTTTAGAAGTTTAATTTTGGTTGATTTCATGATCAAAGCCTCAGATTGGAAATTTTACTACGTCATCACCTCTAAAATGTTGAGTTTGGGTTAGGTGAGTTGTTCGTTCGAGCCTCGGGTCAACTGGGCTCATTTTGAGTACTCAATTGAATTTTTTATAATTTAAGCCTAGAGTTGAATTTAGTTAATATTTTATCAAAACGATCTCGGATCGAAATTTCATCTGTTGTTAAGTCCGGAATATTGTTACCATGAAAGTAGCATATTTAGTTTATGTTCATCAGTTTTCACACGCATTCCAAGCTTTATTTTAAAAGTTGATTTTTGGCTAAATTGAGTTAGTGCATCAGTTGTTGGTGCACTACCAGCTCCTTCATTACGATCACGACTCAGGTATAGGCGAACGCGATGAAAAATTCCTTAACCGTATGCGATCGCGTGACCCAGTTTTTCTCTCCTTCGCGATTGCAATGTGTAGTAGACGAGATTGTGAGGTGCATCCAATTCCAGCTTCGCGACGGCATATCTAAGCCATACGATGTTGATGCAGCAAGTATATAAACCTGAAAAATCTGATTTTCAACTATTTCCTTCAACCTTGCACTTTCAAACACTCTAATCCATCATTTTGAATCCTTGAACTTTTGCATGCAATAGTGGGTGATGTTATAAATGATATTTTTTTCGATTATCTTCAATAATTGATAAGTTTTTACTCTAATTTCATCAAATTTCATCCAA